>CAWUFW010032238.1:0-14224 GCA_963921515.1 Calotriton arnoldi | reverse complement strand
CTCGCCATCTTGGCCACGCCCCCTCCCTCCCCTTTTAGACACCCCTCCCGCCATGCCTCCCACTTTTGCCCCGCCTGCGGAGGATCACCTGGCTTTGCTTCAGGAGGAAGTCAAGACTCTCTTGGCCAAGGGAGCCATAGAGAGGGTTCTGGCGCCCAATGTAGGCTGTGGTGGTTATTCCTGCTACTTTCTGGTCCTGAAGAAGGAAAAGGGCCTGTGCTGTATCCTAGGTCTGTGAGCCCTCAACTACTTAGTCAAAAAGGAAAAGTTCAAGATGCTCACTCTAGCTCAGTTCTTGTCTGCCCTGAGCCCAGGAGACTGGATAGTAGCATTGGACTTGCAGGACGCCTATTTTCACATTCCCGTCCTGCCTGCCCATCGAAGCTACCTGCGGTTTACGGTAGGCCACGAGCACTTTCCACGGTGCTCCCCTTTGGCCTTACTAGCGCCTCTCAGGTGTTCACCAAGGTGATGGCAGTGGTCGCAGCTCATCTGTGCAGATCAGGAGTAGCACTCTTCACCTATCTCGATGACTAGTTGTTGAAGGTGGGTTCACCCCAGGATGTAGTCTCCCACTTCCAGACTACATTCTGCACTCACTGGGGTTCTCTATCAGTGTGCAGAAGTCACACCTGACTCCCTCTCAGATTATCCCTTTCATCAGAGCTGGTCTGGATACGGTGCACTTTCGGGCAAATCTTCCCGAACGGCGAGTCCAGGATATTCAGGCTATGATACCGATGTTCTAGCCTCTATCCTGGATTTTGGTGAGAATGACTCTGAGGCTGCTGGGTCTCATGGCATCCTGCTAGTGACACATGCCAAATGGCATATGCGGGCTCTGTAATGGGACCTGAAGTACCAGTGGGCGCAGTATCAGGGGAGTCTCTCGGACATGGGCTAGATCTCGGAGGGAACTGCACAGGATCTGCAGTTGTGGCTAACAGACTGCGATTGGGTCAGAGGCAGACCCCTCTCCCTCCCCCAACCAGACCTCACAGTAATGACGGATGCCTCACTCCTTGGATGGGGCAGCTATCGAGGAGAGGTGGAGATCAGAAGATCAGAGGACTCTAGTCTTCAGCGGAATCTGGACTCCACATCAAGTTGCTGAAGCTCCGAACGATTCGCTTGGCATTGAAAGCCTTTCTTCATTCGGTCAAAGAAAATGTGTTTCAAGTGTTCATGGACAATACCACCGCCATGTGGTACTGCAACAAACCGGAGGCGGGATGGGGTTGTGGACAGTGTCAGGAGGACCTGTGTCTATCAACGTGGCTGGAAGAGCAGGGCATTTCCCTGGTGGTTCAACACCTGGCAGGCTCTCTGAACGCCAGGGCGGACAAACCCAGCCATCTAGGTCTAGCGGGTCGCGAATGGCATCTCCATCCGGAGGTGGTGCAAGGTCTTTTTCAGCAGTGTGGAGAGTCTTGGTTAGATCTGTTCACCTTCGGCTGAGAACGCACAATGTCAGCAGTTTTGCGCACTGGAGTTGCCAAGGCGGCACTTGCTCAGCGACTCTTCATCTCGGAGTGGAGCTCAGGCCTCCTTAACGCCTTTCCACCAATACCACTCCTGTCCAGAGTGCTCCAAGAAGATCAGGATCGATCGGGCTTATGTCATTCTTGTGGCTCCAGACTTGGCATGGAGAGTCTGGTATCCCAAGCTTCTCCAACTGAGCATTGATCCTCCAATCTGAAAGAAACAGTTAGTTATAGATTCCTTACCTTAGAATTACCCCCAGGCGTCAGACTGGATCTGGAAAGTTTTTCGTCAGCAGTACCCCTGTGCGTCGAAAGGTGGCGTCGGTCGGCTCCGCGTTCGTCGTTGGCGTCGTGGTCGCCGGGATGACGTCGCGGTAGCTACATAGACGCCGCCCACCGCGTGCTGACGTCAGTTCTTTCTTTTTCCGCGCCAGCCAGCGCAGATCCGGAGATAGCGGTACCTTCAGTCACACTAGACTGAACTGTTTGAGCGACTTTTGTCGACGTCTCTTTTGAGTCCTACTGACTCCTGGTGCACGTGGGATGCTCCGGCTTCAAGGCTTGCGGTTCCTGTACCCGACTGATGTCGGTGACGGATCTGCACCGCTTGTGCCTCTTTTGCCTGGAGCGCGACCACGACCCCAAGTCGTGCTCCGACTGCCGGACCATGGCTCCGAAGTCTTTGCGGGAGCGGTCAGCTTCTTCAGCGCCGGCAGTCGGCTCCGCGCCGTTCGAGGTCCCGGTCGCAAGGGAGGTCGAGGGACCGGTCGCGGAGCCATAACCACTCGTCATCCAAGTCTTTGCACTCGGGGTCAGGTAAGTCGAAGCACAAGAAGAAGTCGAAGAAGCATCGTCGCTCTTCGACTTCTTCCCGTTGGTCTGGCTGACGCGACGAGGACTCCGAATTTCCCTCCCTTCCCGGGAGCCGGAACGACCCCTGCCCAGCTTCGTCATTTTACGAGGCGATGCATGCCATCTTTGTGCAGCCCGACTCCGATGGCGCGCCTTCGGGCCCCGCAGACTTGGTTGGGGGTCCTAGGCCTTCCCTGCCGGCGGCTCCGGCCCCGACGCCGCAGGGCCCCCATGGATCCGGCTCCGTGTTCACATCAGGATGGAGGCCGGGGGTCGTCGAGTGCGGGTGCAGTGCCGAAGGAAGCTGCGCCCGTTGGAGGTGTAGTGAGGTCAGTCCGTTTCCTTCGGCACCGCACCCGTCGACGCCGGTTGTGCCCTGGCCGGCGTCGACCCCGGCCTCCATCCTGATGTGGACACGGAGCCGGACCGGCGTCACCCGACGCCGGACCCGGCGCCGAGTGGTGTCTTTGTGCCCCTGTTCACTCCTGGCCAGATTGGCACCCAGAGGAGGAGGACTGGGAGGGGTCTGATGACCCTCCTGACGCGCAACTGTCAGTTTGATGAGGACTGGACAGAGAGTCTGGGGGAGGCCAGTGGTCTGGATACTTCCCCTGACCTGGCATGCTGCCTCCTCCTCCCGTGGCTACGGAGGAGGGGCCAATCTATGCAGTGCGGTGTTGCGTAGGGCTGCTGTGGCCTTACGTCTCCAGCTCCCTACTTTGGCGGTCAAGCCCTAACATCTTGACAGAGGTGCTTCAGCACGGCAGCCTCCTCTGCGGAGACTGTGCTGCCGTTTAACGCGCCCTCACTGACGTTCTTTTCGGGCGCCTGGTCCAAGCCCAACACAGGGGCTCCTGTGGATCGGAGCGTGTCACGGCGCCATCGCCCTGCTCCGGGCGACCCCCTGTTTCTTTCTGTCCACCCCACTCCTGAGAGCTTGGTTGTCCAAGCCTCCGCTTCCCAAACCGCCTTCCCTACCGCTCCTCCGGATGGGGAATCCAAACGCCTGGATCAGTTTGGGAAGAAGAGTTTTTCTTCCTCCAGTGCTGGCTTGCGGTCCGTTAACACCGCTTGTCTTTTGGGCCGATATACCCACTCTGTGTGGGATTCGGTGGCGGATGTGTTGCCCCAGTGCCCTGAGGAGGTCAGGCACTGCTTTCCCGCGCCATTGCGGCAGAGGGATGCGGCCAAATACACTATCCGTTGTGGCCTTGACACCGCCGACTCGCTGGGCAGATCGATTGCAACGTCGGTGGCGCTCCGACGCCACGCCTGGCTGAGAACCACTGGTTTTTCAGGGGATGTCCAGAATACTCTCATGGACATGCCCTTTGATGGAGTCGGTCTTTTTGGGTCCAAAGCAGACCATGCGTTGAGAGCGCTTTCAAGGACTCACGGGCTACTGCCAAGTCCTGGGCCTTACTGCCACCGCCCTCCGCTGCCTTCTGCTTTTCGCCCCTGCTCATTGGCCACGGTAGGGCGCCCCTTCACGTCCAGCCCAGCCACCGGCCCGCGCAGTCGGCGTCTTCGCGTGGCCGAGGGCGTGGATTCACTGCCGTGGCGGATCGGGCAACCAGCGTGCGGGTCAGGCCACCACCTCCAGCCCGTCCCGGCCTCCAAGCCCTCCCTAGTCCACTCCTTTCAGGTGCACAGCACGCCAGTGGAGGCAGGGTCCGCCATCACCTTCCCCACTGGCGCACCATCACCTCGGACAGGTGGGTCTTGGACATTGTCCGGAAGGGCTACTCCTCCCCTTAAGACCACCCCCAGCCATGCCACCTCAATTCCACCGCATGTCAGGGGATCACTTGGTCGCTTCTACAGACAGGAAGTCACGGCCCTCTTGGCCAAGAGGGGCCATCGAGTATGTTCCGACCCCCGTAGTAGGGCGTGGTTGCTACTCCACTACTTTCTGGTGCCCAAAAAGGACAAGAGGACATGCGTCCTATCTTGGACCTCCGGATCGTCAATCGCTTCCTCCGGAAGGAGAAGTTCAAGATGCTCACCCTAGCTCAGGTCTTGACTGCCTCGACCCAGGAGACTGGTTGGTAGCGTTGGACTTGCAGGACGCGTACTTCCACATCCCGTCCTGCCGGCCCACAGCGTTACCTTCGGTTCACGGTAGGCCCCGAGCACTTTCAGTTCACCCGTGCTCCCCTTTGGCTTACCAGTGCCCCTCGGGTGTTCACGAAAGTGATGGCGGTGGTCGCAGCTCATCTGCGCCGGGCAGGAGTTTCAGTCTTCCCCTACCTCGACGACTGGCTGCTGAAGGCGGGCTCGTCCCAGGCAGTCGTCTCCCACCTCCAGACTACGGCCCGAACTCCTGCACTCGCTGGGTTCTCCATCAATGTGCCGAAGTGCATCTGATTCCTTCTCCACAGCTCCTTTTCATCGGAGCAGTTCTGGACACGACACAGTTTCGGGCCTATCCTCCCGGCGGCGAGTCCGGGATATTCAGGCTATGATTCCGATCTTTCGGCCTTTATCCTGGGTTTCGGTAAGGATGACCCTGAGGTTGCTGGGCCTCATGGCCTCCTGCATCCTGCTGGTCAATCATGCCAGGTGGCATATACGGGCTCTGCAGTGGGACCTGAAGTTCCAGTGGGCGCAGCACCAGGAGCAACCTGTCCGATCGCGTCCAGATCTCGGAGGGCACTGCACAAACAGTTGCAGTGGTGGCTCTCGAACCGGCAATGGGTCATGGGCAGATCCCTCTCCCTTCCCCAGCCAGAGCATACAGTTGTGACGGCCACGTCCCTTCTGGGATGGGGCGGTCACATGGGAAAGGCGGAGATCAGAGAGCCTCTGGTCTCCGGCGATCCCGGCTCCATATCAACATTCTGGAGCTCCGGGCGATCCGGCTTGCACTCAAGGCATTCCTTCCCTCTGTCGGGAAGGTAGTGCAGGTGTTCACAGACAACACCACCGCCATGTGGTACTGCAACAAACAGGGCGGTGGGGTCTTGGACCCTTTGTCCAGGAGGCTCTGCGCCTCTGGACATGGCTGGAACATCAGGGCATGTTCCTAGTGGTTCCAACACCTGGCAGGTTCTCTGAACGCCAGGGGGCGGACGAACTCAGCCGCAGGTGCACTTGATGGATCACGAATGGCGTCTTCACTCGGAAGTGGGCGCAAGGACTCTTTCTACAGTGGGAGAGCCTTGGTTAGATCCTATTCGCCACCGAAGAGAACGCGCAATGTCATCAGTTCTGCGCGTTGGAATTTCCAAGGCGGCACTCGCTCGGCGACGCTTTTCGTCGCGAGTGGAGTTGCGGTCTTGTTGTACGCCTTTCCGCCTATACCACTTCTACCCAGAGTGTTGAAGAAGATTCGGCGCGACCGGGCCCAAAGTCATTCTTGTGGCTCCGGACTGGGCTCGAAGAGTCTGGTATCCCGAGCTACTCAATATGAGCATAGATCCCCGATCCGTCTGCCTCTTCGGGAGGATCTTCTGTCGCAGCAACTGAGGACGGTCCTCCACCCGAACCTGTCCAGTCTACACCTGCTTGCGTGGAGATTGAGCGGCGCGCAGTTGATGTCCTTTCGACTTGCCTCCCGAAGTTTGTGATGTGATTCTGGCAGCCAGGCGTCCCTCCACTAAGGTGGTATACGCCTGCAGAGTGGAACAAATTTGTGGCATGGTGCACAGCAAAGGCTGTGGATCCCCTTTCTGCCCCTCTTTCTGAGGTCCTTCTGTTCCTTCTCTCTGGCCCAACAGGGTTCTGCCCTGGGTACCATCAAGGGTTATCTTTGTGCTATCTCAGCCTTCCTCAGGCTCCCTGATCAGCCCTCCCTTTTCAAGTCCCCTGTTGTTAACATGGTTCTTAGAAGAACATTACCCACCTCTTCCCTCCTGTTCCGTTTGTGATGCCTCAGTGGGACTTGAACTTGGTTCTTACCTTTTTAATGTGCGCTCCTTTGAGCCTCTGCATAACTGTCCTCTTCGTCTTCTGACTCTAAAGACAGCCTTTCTGGTGGCCATCACCTCCGCTCGGCGGGTGAGTGAGCTCCAGGCTCTTTCTTGCAAACCTCCCTTTCTGTCTGTTCATCCAGACAAGGTTGTTCTTCGGACGTCGTCCGTCCTTCTTGCCAAAGGTGGTTACTGCTTTCCACATTGGGCAGACCATCACTTTGCCCACCTTCTTTCCGCCTCCGCATCCTTCCAGAGAGGAAGAGAGCCTCCACCGTCTGGACCCAAAACGTGCGCTCTCCTTCTATATCGACCGCACAAATCACTTCCGGGTGGATGACCAGCTCTTTGTTGGCTACGTGGGCGCCAAAGGTCGGAGCGGTGCACAAGAGGACCATCTCCCGCTGGGTTACCTTGTGCATCAAGACCTGCTATTCTTTGGCCAAGAAGGAGCCTCCTGTTGGGCTGCGTGCCCATTCCACCAGGGCAACGGCTGCTACCACGGCCTTGGGCCGCGGTGTTCCGCTGCCGGTTATCTGTCAGGCAGCTACGTGGGCCTCGCTGCACACGTTTACTAAGCAGTACTGCCTGGACAGTCAGGTCCGGAGGAGGCGGCTTCTTTGGCGTTCTGTCCTCCAGGACTTCCTTGTCTGATCTTTGTTCGCAGACCCACCACCGGGGTTGGTATTGCTGGGAGTATCTATTCTAAGGTAAGGAATCTATCACTAACGTGTCTCTTTCAGATGCACAAGTTACTAACTTGTGTAACGATATATCTGTAAGGGACAGTAGTTAGTGATAGATTCTGCCCGCCCACCATCCTCCCGTTCTGCGAACTGATTTCTAGGGTTAAGGACATCCCTTTCAGGGCCCTAGTATTTTTCAGACACCTGTGTCAGCTTCTTGCATGGCTCTGCGTTCCTGGCGCGGAAAGTCGTGTACAGAACTGACGTCAGCGCGCAGAGGCGGCGCCTAAGTACTGCCCGCGACGTCATCCCGGCGATCACGACGCCCGGCGAGCGGACGCGGAGCCGCACGGCGCCGCCTACCGGCGCCTGCAAGGGTACTGCTACGCAAAACTTTCCGGATCCAGCCTGACGCCTGAGGATATTCTAAGGTAAGGAATCTATCACTAACTACTGTCTCTTACAGATATGCTCGTTACACAAGTTAGTAACTTGTGCATCGTTACCGAAGGTAAGTAACTTGTTCATCAGGCTGCCCCTTTGGGAGGGTTTTCTGTCTCAGCAGCAGGGAGGGTCCTCCACCTGAACCTGTCAACTCTATGCCTTCTTGTGTGGCGATTGAGGGTCGGCAGTTGACAGCCTTCGGCGTTCCTCCAGAAGTCGGTAATATTATTTTGGCAGCCAGAGGCGTCCCTCTACCAAGATTGTGTACTTCTTTTTATTTTGACCCTTGCCCAGCAGGGTCTGCTCTGGGCACACTCAAGGGTGCCTTTCAGCCCTGTCCACCTTGTTGAGGCTTCCAGACTAACCCTCTTTATTTAAACCCCCTAGTTGTCAAATAGATTTCTTAAGGGTCTTGTACATATGTCTCCACCTGTCCCTTTCATCATGCCTCAGTTGGACCTTAATTTGGTTCTCACCTTACTTATGTGTGCTCTGTTCGAACCTCTGCACAACTGCCCCCTCCGGTTGCTTACCAACAAAACAGCTTTTAGTGGCAATACGTCTGCCAGGAGGGTGAGCAAATTGCAGGCTCTGTCATCTAAGCATTCCTACCTGACCATCTTCCCTGATAAGTTGGTGCTTCACACTAGGTCCTCTTTCTAACTGAAAGTGGTAACACCTTTCCACATGGGGCAATCAGTCATCTTTCCCACTTTCTCTACGCTATTCCGCACTCGCTCTAAAGAAAAGGAGCGACTCCAGCGGTCTGGACCCAAAAGAGCATTGTCTTTCCATCTTGACCGTACGAAAGAGTTCCAGACAGATGGCCAACTCTTTGTGGGATACATGGGAATGAAGAAGGGTCATGCAGTGCAGAAAAGGACGATCTCTCATTGGGTGAGTCCTTGGTATTAAAAGTCTTCTATGCTCTGGCCAAAAGGAGCCTCTTGAAGACTTATGGAGCTCATTCTACCAGAGCTAAGGCTGCTACCAAGGCATTCCAGCGTGGAGTTCCAGTCCTCAACATTTGTCAGAGGAAATAACGTGGGCATCACTGCACACGTTCTGCACACTACTGCCTGGACAGTCCGGTCCACAAGAACGGACTTTTTGGCCGCTGTATCGTGCAGGACTTCCTGGTCTAAACTTGTCCGCAGTCCCTCCGAGGTTGGTATTGCTTGGGTAGCTATTCAAATGTAAGGAATCTGTGGCTAGAATGTCTCCATCAGATGGACAAGATACTTACCTTTGGTAGCGCTTTATCTGGTAGAGTCATGATCTAGCTGCAGATTCCTTACTGACCCCCAACCCTCCCCCATCTTCCTCACACTGCGGACAGGTTTTTAGGGTCAGGGGCCTAGTTCTTCAAAACACACCAATGTCAGTGCACTTCATGGCTCAGGCCTTCTGGGTGGAAAGTCTTGAAAGTAACCGATGTCAGCGTGCTGAGGTGGGCGCCATATAGGTAACGGCGGACATCACAATGGTGGGGACGACACCTACGATATCACGCGGAGCCGACAGACTCCACCTACTGGCGCTCAAGGGTATTGCTCGAAGAAAAATCTTCCAGATGCAGTCTGACGGCTGGGAAATTCAAAGGTAAGGAATCTGCGGCTAGGTCATGTCTCTACCAAATAAGGCCTTACCGAAGATAAGTAACCTGTCCTTCTTGACTAGGCCCACCATCTCCTTTCCAGCCTAGTGTGTGAGCTGGAAAGGTTTCTGATAGTTTGTGTTAAAGGTTAATAACCAAAAATCCAAAGCTGTGTAAGTTGGTCCTACAATAGAGGATAGTGAGGCCAGTAGCTCAACGATACAGGTTTGTGAAAACAGTGAAAGGAATCAAATACCTAGGTGTAACAATCCCCCCCCCCACCAGAATAAGCAATTTATTTGCTAGCAACGTCCCTCCAGCTACTTGACATATGCAAAGATATATGGCACGAAGGAAGATTGAGGTTTCATGGTTAGGGAGAATTAATTGTCAAGATGAGCTTTATGCCTCAACGGCTGTACCTTTGTCGAATGCTGCCATTGAGGACACCCCCTGCTTAGATATACTGTAAGGAAAATGTAGGGTTTTATATAGAATGAGGACTCCATCATGTATTGCCAAATCACTGTTAACCATAACCCCTTCTAAGGGACGTTTGCTTGTACGGACATAAAGATACATATTGACTGCCTAGCTGATCCTGGCACTGACATGGTGCTCCCCAGATGTTGCAAAACTGTGGTGCCGATTAGAGCGGGAAATTAATGGTTGCCCCTTGCACCACATATTACTGCTTTCCCTTGCACCACATGATATTACTTCCCGAAGAGTACATGCAATCCATGGCCCCGAATGTGCTTCACTAGGATGACTCTTTTCTTTTATTGGAACAAAGCTGTTTGGATTGCTAGAATGATGACCTATCACTCTTCCCTGATTCCAGTGGTAGCGAATCCAGATTTTGAACCAGGTATCACAGACCGAGGTTATCTAAACTGGTTGGGAGGTGAGACTGTGTCTCGGCCTGCTGGTCAAGATGGTATTCTCAAAAGTAGAGAACAGTGTGCAAATTAGTTTCAGTTGAGATCAAGCGATGTTTATCATTGGACACAGTTTCTACATTGGGCTAGACAGCCTCTGATGACAGAGTTGGGTTCAAAGACAACCACTAATATAGAGAGTTATTTATTTTCAGAGGGTGACACAACACTAGCATTGTTTCAACATTATATGGCACTAGACAAGAGTAGCCCCCATCACAATTAACCTGCACTTGAAATTGGGCTTGGAACTGTCCGAGCCTGATCGAATTCTGACCTGGCAGAGTGTAGCAAAATCCTGTTTGTCTTCAATATAAAGCTGGTGCCTATATGATAATGATGAGATGGTATTTGACTCTAGTGTGGCAAAAGAGATGCATGATGGCACCAGTAGTGCTCGAAGGGTTTCGGACTGAGGGGGCTCGAGTTCAGACCTTTAACAAGGAGGTGGTATCGATTATTAAAGTTACTGACACTCAATTACATATGAGCTCCCTAACCATGCTTCTAGGTCACGAAGATGAAGGAGTAGACTATATTCTCACCTGCAGAGTAAACTTTTAACACAGCAATTATTAGCAGCTAAATTGTCCGTTGCTTGCAGAAATAGAGAAGCCCAGACCTCCTTACACTCACTCTCTGGTGGACCCAAGTATGAAATACTTACGCAGTGGAAGAGGCAAATGCTTGTACTTAAGGACAAGATGGCTCAGATTGAAAAAATATGGACCCCATTTCAGACTTTTGTTAAGAGAGAGACATGCGAGCTGGGCAAGTACCCATGACCGCCGGAACTAATCAGAGTTTTGGAAGTAGTACCATCTCCCAAGGAACAGTTGACTGAGAAAATAAAACGCAGTTATGTGGCTGGGGTCTGTTTAACTGATTATGGGGTTAGCAATATATCAGATTATATAAAGTATATAATGCTGCTCTTGTACCGATAATTGAATGTTATTATTTTGTGATTGCCTGTCCTTTTTTGGCCAACTTTAAAACTTTAAATTAAGTTGTTAAAAAATGCTGGTTTTGGCGGGCAGTAAGTACAGTCAGTGATCTGTTAGAGCTGCCATGCCCTTCCTGAAGATTTCAGCTCTCCACCACCCTACTCCACCGACTTACTTCTGCCTCACCAGCAAAGCAAATGTATGCCTCACACCTCCAGCGCATGGAAAAAACGGCTTTTCTCTTCCACATCATTCGGGAATTGAAGTGTGTGTTTGGAGCCACCACAGCATGGCAACGACTGCTTCTGTGAGGAAACCAGAGCTGCACTGCTTAAATAGAGAAGATCTGTTTTTACCCTTCCTGCGATGATTTTGATCAGCCTCTGTGGATTTTGGGAAATCCCAGGAGGTGGGCACCTAACACCCATTATTACCCACAGAAGAAGACAGTAACACTTAGCTGCATACTGCACATTTGGCAAATGTGGAATTTCATGGATAGAGTAAATAGTTAGTATCAAAATACCATTGTTAATTTTGTGAAGAATAACAGCGATCACTGGCTGCTTAAGATTTTCACTGGTCCAAATTGAAGTGTCCCAACCACACATGATATTAAATTTAGTCCTTAATGACCCAGCTCAACAAATCTGGGTGCAGTGGGACAACTAATAGGTAAAAATGCTGACTAGAGGAAACTTAACTTAATACCATTTAGCTAGCTGATTTAGACAAAAAAAAACCTTGTCTGAGATTAGCTGCAGCGATTGAACAGTGTCCCGTATGTTGCTCAGCTGACAAATGGGATGCTGAGCAAAAACAACTTGTCCATCAAGCCTTACTCATAGCACACAACATCTGAAAGAGACACGTTAGTGACAGATTCCTTACCTTAGAATATCCCCAGGCGTCAGGCTGGATCCGGAAAAGTTTTGCGTAGCAGTACCCTTCTTGCGTCGGTGGCGGCGTCGTGCAGCTCCGCGTCCGTCGTCGGCGTTGGGATCGCCAGCATGACGTCGCGGCCAGTACTTAGACGCCGCCCATGCGCGCTGGCGTCCAGTTCTTTCTTTTCCGCGCCAGTAGCGCCAGATCCGGAGAGAGCAGTGCCCCAGTCATTTTTTGACTGAACTTTTTGTGATTTTTTGTCACTGTTTTCTCCCGAGTCGTTCGGCTCCAACGGTGTCAGTAGGGATGCCCGGCTTCAAGCCATGCGACGCCTGTGGTCGGATGATGTCGATCACGGACCCGCATCGAGACTGTCTCTACTGCCTCGGGCGCGACCACGACTCAAGTCGTGCCCTGACTGCCGGGCCTTGCATCCAGAAGGCTTTGCGGGCGGTCTCGAAGCTCCTCGAGGTCCAGCAGTCGGCTCCGTGCCATTCCAAGCCCCGGTCACGAGAGAGGTCGAGGGCCGGTCGCAGGGGTCCTCATCGTTCTTCGGGGTCAAAGTCTTCACACTCCTCCGGTAAGTCGAGCGTCATCGCTCACGCCTTCCCCTCGCGCCGGTCGCGCGGCTCGGCTGAGGTCAGCCGGCACCGTCCCCGCGGCTCCGGGAGTGCCTGTGGAGCCGCCGCCGCGTTACCCGCCCTTCCCGGGTTCGGTGGCGACTCCGGTGGACTCACAGGAGTTCCTGTTCGGCCATGGCCCGCCTCTTCGGGCCTCAAGGTCCCCCGGTGCGCCTTCGGGCCGCGGGCCTAGTGGGGTTCCTCCTGCGGCACCGCCGGCGACTCCCGGTCCGGCGCCGCCCGCGCCTCCAGCCCCGGCTCCGGCTCCGGTGCTGCCACAACCCCGTCGACGCCCGTTGACCTCACGGCACCTCCACCGGCGTCGCTTACACCGGTGCCGTTCACGGCGACGCCCGGGCGCGCGTCGTCCCCAGATTCTCTCTGGATCGGACCCGGCGCCGGACCGGCGTCGATCGACGCCGGCCCCGCTGAGACCTTGGGTCCCACATGTCCCTCCTCCTTACATTGACCTGATTTGGAGGACGAAGAGAACTGGGAGGGTCTGAGGACCCTCTCCTTGCCCAATGTGAGTATGATCCAGGACTGGGCTGAGGAACTTGGGGATGCCAGTGGTCTGGACACCTCTCCTGACATTGGCATGCTGTCTCCTCCTTCAGTGGCAGCGGAGGAGGGAGCAAGCTTCTGCTACGGTTGTTGCGTAGGGCAGCTGAGGCCTTGCACCTCCAGGTTACCTACAGTGGCTGTCAGGACTAACATCCTGGCGGAAGTGCTTCAGCCGGCGGCTACCTCCTCGTAGCCACTGCTGCCGTTCAACGAGGCACTTTTCGGACGTTCTTTAGGGCACCTGGTCCAGAAGCCCACCACAGGGGCTCCTGTGGATAGGAGCGTGGCCCGACGCCATCGCCCTGCTCCGGGCGACCCCCTGTTCCTTTCCCAACACCCCACCCCTGAGAGCTTGGTTGTCCAAGCCTCTGCCTCTCAAAGCGCCTTCCCTACCGCTCCCTCGGATAGGGAATCCAAAAACTGGATCAATTTGGGATGAAGGTTTTTCTTCCACCAGTGCTGGCTTGAGGTCTGTCAGCACCACTTGCCTCTTGGGGCGATATGCCCACTCCTTGTGGGATTGCGGTGGCGCAGATCCTGCCCCAGTGTCCTGAGAGGCCCAGGCACTGCTCTTTCCCGCCTATTCGCGGAAGGAAGAGATGCGGCAAAATATGCCATCCGATGTGGCCTAGATACCGCCGACTCGCTAGGCAGATCGCTTGCAGGCGAGTGGCGCTGCGCCGTCACGCCTGGCTGAGGACCACTGGTTTCTCGGGCGATGTCCAAAACACACTTATGGACATGCCCTTTGATGGCGTCGGCCTTTTCGGGCAACAAAGCAGGCCGACGCAGCTGGAGCGCTTTAAGGACTCGCGGGCTGCAGCCAAGTCCCTGGGCCTTTCTGCTGTGCGCCCTCCACAACAGTCTGCTTTTCGCCCCTTTCGTGGCCACGGAAGGGCGCCCAATCACGTCCGCTGCCCAGCCACCGGCCCGCGCAGCAGCGTCTTCGCGTGGCCGAGGGCGTGGCTCCCGCCGAGCGGGTCGGATAATCAGCGTGCGGGTCAGGCCACCACCTCCGCCCCGTCCGCGGCCTCCAAGCCCTCCTAGTCCCTCCTTTCAGGTCCACAGCACGCCAGTCGAGGCAGGGTCCGCCATCACCTTCACCTATGGCGTGCCATTACATCGGACAAGTGGGTCTTGGACATTGCCCGAAGGGGCTACTCCCTCCCCTTCGAGACTACCCCCCAGCCATGCCACCTCAATGCCACCGCATGTCGGGGGATCATTTGGTGCTTCTTCAAAGGAAGTTGCGGCCCTCTTGGCCAAGGGGGCCATCGGCGCGTTTGGCCCCAG
>CAWUFW010032237.1:0-14225 GCA_963921515.1 Calotriton arnoldi | reverse complement strand
CTTTTTAAAGCCTCACAGTGACCAAAATTGCCATTTTTACAGACCCTTGCCTCCTACTCAGAAGCTTCTATTTTGACCGATTTCGGTCAGGAAGAATGACTCTAAACACACTTATTTTAGTTCCAAAAGTGATAATTCATATGCAATAGTTATTTACAGTCAAAATATTAAACATAAAAAAATCACCATTACTGACCATCTGGAGAAAGTTCGACAGGTCCGGGGTCATCATTTTTCATCAGAAAGTGGGTTTTTGGGACTGTACAATTTTTTTTTTCAAAAAGTCAATTGGATCGTGCCTTATGTTTAATAACCTCTTTTTAAAGCCACACAGTGACCAAAATTGCCATTTTTACAGACCTTTCCTCCTACTCAGAAGGTTCTATTTTGACCAATTTTGGGCAGGAAAATGATTCTAAACACACTTATTTTAGTTCCAAAAGTGATAATTCACATGCGATAGTTATTTACAGTCAAAAGATTAAACATTAAAATATCACCATTCCTGACCTTTTGGAGAAAGTTCGACAGGTCCGGGGTCATCGTTTTTCATCAGAAAATGTATTTTTTTGACAGTACAAAAAATAATTCAAAATGTCAATTTGATCGTGCCCCATGCTGAATAACCACTTTTTAAAACCTCACAGTGACCATAATTGCCATTTTTGCAGACTTTTCCTCCTACTCAGAAGCTTCTATTTTGACCCATTTCGGTCAGGAAAATGACTTTAAACACACTTGTTTTAGTTCCAAAATTATAATTCACATCCAAAAGATTTACTGTCAAAAGATTCAACATTAAAAAATAACCATTACTGACCATCTGGAGAAATTTCGACAGCTACGAGGTCATCCTTTTTTCATCAAAAAATGATTCAAAATATCAATTGGATCATGCCTCATGTTGAATAACCACTTTTTAAAGCCTCACAGTGACCAAAATTGCTATTTTTATAGACTTTTCCTCCTGTCAGAAGCTATTATTTTGACCAATTTCGGGCATGAAAATTACTCTAAACACACTTATTTTAGTTCCAAAGGTGATAATTCACATCCCACAGTCATATTCAAAATGCCATTTTTGTTGACTTTTCCTCCTACTCAGAACATTGATTTTGCCCGATTTAGAGCATGAAAATGACTTTAATCACACTAATTTTAGTTCCAAAAGTGATGATTCACATCAGACAGTCACTTACAGTCAAAAGATTAAACATTAACAAATCACCATTTCTGACGAATTAGAGAATTTTCCACAGGTCTGGGTCATCGTTTCTCATGAGAAATTGGATTTTTTGGACTGTACTAAAAATGATTCAAAATGTCACTTGTATAACGCCTCATGTTGAATAACCACTTTTTAAGGCTTCCCATTGCCCAAAATTGTCATTTTTATAGCCTTTTTCTCCTATTCGAAAGTTTGTAAATGACTATAAACACACTTATTTTAGTTCCAGAAGTGATGATTCACATCAGACAGTCATTTACAGTCAAAAGATTAAACATTAAAAAATCAGCATTTTTGTCCAATCGGAGAATGTTTTACAGGTCTGGAGTCATCGTTTTTTTCATAAGAAATTGGATTTTTTGGACTGTTCAAAAAATTATTCAAAATGTCAATTGTATCAAGCCTCATGTTGAATAACCACTTTTTAAGGCCTCCCAGTGATCAAAACTGCCATTTATTGACTTTTCCTCCTACTCAGAACATTGATTTTAACCTATTTAGAGCATGAAAATGACTACAATCACACTAATTTTAGTTCCAAATGTGATGATTCACATCAGACAGTCACTTACAGTCGAAGATTAAACATTAAAAAAATCACCATTTCTGAAAAATTAGAGAATGTTCCACAGGTCCAGGGTCATCATCTTTCATCACAAATCGGATTTTTGGACTGTACAAAAAATGATCACAATTTCAATTGTATCGGGCCTGAAGTTGAATAACCACTTCTTAAGGGTTCCCAGTGCACAAAATTGTCATTTTTATAGGCTTTTTCTCCCTATCGGAAGCTTGTATTTTGCCCGATTTCGAGCATGAAAATGACTCTAAACACACTGGGGCAGATTTACAAGAAACTGACGCTCTGTATAGATGCGTCAGTTTCCCTGCGTCTGCGTGAAAAACCCTTGCGCCACCATAGATGCGCCGTATTTACAATACGGCGCACTATGGCGCAAGGATTGACAGATGCGTCAGAAATTCTGATGCATCTATTGGCTGAAAAATCATGCATTGCTGGAGTCGTGTCGCAAGCATGACGCAACTCCAACAATGCGTGCTGCGGCCTATTCCGAAAACACTGCGTCACTCCTTACGCCTGCTTGAAGCAGGCGTAAGGTTTTGACGCAGTGGCGCCCTAAAAGTCACACAGTGAAATCTTGTAGATTTCACTGCATCACTTTTGCAAGGCTTTCCTGCATGGGAACGCCTTCCCTGCATATATTATACCTGACGCAGGTATAATGTCACGCAGGGCTTTACAGCGTGACGCATCTCCCTAGAGGCGTTATGTTGTAAATTTGCCGCATTTTTTACGCCACCGTTGCGTCACCAAAGTGACGCAACTGCAGCACAAAAGTGTTGCAAGGGGCTTGTAAATCTGCCCCACTAATTTTAGTTAAAAAGTGATGATTCACATCCGACAGTCATTTACAGTGAAAAGATAAAAAAAATTTAACATCACCATTTCTGACCATTCGGAGAAAATTCCACAGGTCTGGGGTCATCATTTTTCATCAGAAATTAGATTTTTTGGACCTGTTCAAAAAATTATTCAAAATGTCAATTGTATCATGCCTCATGTTGAATAACCACTTTTTAAGGCCTCCCAGTGACCAAAACTTCCATTTTTATAGACTTTTCATTCTACTCAGAACATTGACTTTGCCTGATTTAGAACATGACTTACAGTCGACAGATTAAACATGAAAAAATCACCATATCTCACGATTCAGAGAACGTTCCACAGGTCATCGTTTTTCATCAGAAATTGGATTTTTTGGGCTGTACAAAAAATTATTCAAAATGTCAATTGTATAACGCCTTATGTTGAATAACCACTTCTTAAGGCTTCCCATTGTCCAAAATTGTCATTTTTATAGCCTTTTTCTCCTAATCGGAAGCTTGTATTTTGCCCAATTTCGAGCATGAAAATGACTCTAAACACACTTATTTTAGTTCCAAAAGTGATGATTCACATTCGACAGTCATTTTCAGTCGAAAGATTAGAAATTTTAAAATCACCATTACTGACCATTCGGAGAGATTTTCTCAGGTCCGGAATCATCGTTTTTCAACAGAAATTGGATTTTTTGGATTGTACAAAAAAATAATTCAAAAAATCAATTGTATTATGCCTCATGTTGAAAAACCACTTCTTAAGACTTCCCAGTGTCCAAAATTGTCATTTTTATAGCCTTTTTGTCCTAATCGGAAGCTTGAATTTTGCCCGATTTCGAGCATGAAAATGCCTCAAAACACACTTATTTTAGTACCAAAAGTGATGGTTCACATCTGACAGTCACTCACAGTCAAAAGATTCAAAAAATTTAAAAATCACCATTTCTGACCATTCGAAGAAAATTCCACCGGTCCGGGGTCATTGTTTTTCATCAGAAATAGGATTTTTTGGACTGTATAAAAAAAGATTCAAAATGTCAATTGTATCGCGCCTCATGTTGAATAACCACTTCTTGAGGCTTCCCAGTGTCCAAAATTGTCATTTTTATTGCCTTTTTGTCCTAATCGGAAGCTTGTATTTTGCCCGATTTCGAGCATGAAAATGACTCTAAACACACTTATTTTAGTTCAAAAAGTGATGATTCACATAAGACAGTCATTTACAATCGAAAGATTAAACATTAAAAATTCACCATTTCTGACGATTCGTAGAAAGTTCCACGTCTGGGGTCATCATTTTTCATCAGAAATTGGATTTTTTGGACTGTTCAAAAAAGAGTTCAAAATGTCAATTGTATCGCACCTCAAATTCAATAACTACTTTTTAAGGGTTCCCAGTCCCAAAATTGTCATTTTTATAGCATTTTTCTCCCAATCGGAAGCTTGCATTTTGCATGATTTCGGGTATGAAAATGATTCTAAACACACTCATTTTAGTTCCAAAAGTGATGATTCACATCCAACAGTCATTTACAATCAAAAGATAAAAAATGTTAAAATCACCATTTCTGACCATTCAGAGAAAATTCCACAGGTATGGGTCATCTTATTTTTATCAGAAATTTGATTTTTTGGACTGTACAAAAAATTAATTTAAATGTCAATTGTATCATGTCTGAAGTTGAATAACCACTTTTCAAGGCTTCCCAGTGCTGAAAATTGACATTTTTATAGCCTTTTTCTCCCAATCGGAAGCTTGTATTTTGCCCGATTTCGACATTGAAAATGACTCTGAACGCACTGATTTTAGTTCCAAAAGTGATGATTCACATCAGACAGTCATTTACAGTCGAAAGATTAAACATTAAAAAACCACCATTTCTGACCATTCGGAGAAAGTTCCACAAGTCTGGGGTCATTGTTTTTCATCAGAAATTGGATTTTTGGGACTGTTCAAAAAATGATTCAAAATGTCAACTATATCATGCTTCATCTTAAATAACTACTTTTTAAGGCCTCCCAGTGACCAAAATTGCCATTTTTATAGACTTTTCCTCCTACTCAGAACCTTGATTTTGCCAGATTTTGAGTATGGAAATGACTCTAAACACACTTATTTTAGTTCCAAAAGTGATGATTCACATCAGACAGTCATTTCCAGTCGAAAGATTAAACATTAAAAAAAATCACCATTTCTGACCTTTTGGAGAAAGTTCCACAGGTCTGGGGTCATTGTTTTTTCATAAGAAATTGGATTTTTTGGACTGTTCAAAACATTATTCAAAATGTCTATTGTATCGCGCCTCATGTTGAATAACCACTTTTTAAGGCCTCCCAGTGACCAAAACAGACATTTTTATTGACTTTTCCTCCTACTCAGAACATTGATTTTGCCCAATTTAGAGCATGAAAATGACTATTATTACCCTAATTTTAGTTCCAAATGTGATGATTCGAAAAATTAATCAAAATGTCAATTATATCATGCCTCATGGTGAATAACTATTTTTTAAGGCCTCCCAGTGACCAAAATTGCCATTTTTATAGACTTTTCCTCCTATTCAAAAACTTGATTTTGCCTGATTTCGAGCATGAATTTGACTCTGAACACACTTATTTTAGTTCCAAAAATGAACATTCACATCAGACAGTCATTTACAAATGAAAGATTGAACAATAAAAAATCACCATCACTGACCAATAGGAGAAAGTTCCATAGGTCTGCGTCATCATATTTTATCAGAAATTATATTTTTTGGACTGTACAAAAAATTATTTAACATGTCAATTGTATCGTGCCTCATTTTGAATAATCACTTTTTAATGCTTCCCAGTGACCAGTCATTTTTATAGTCTTTTTCTCCTAATCAGAAGCTTGTATTTTGCCCGATCTCAAGCATGAAAATGACTCTAAACACACTAATTTTAGATCCAAAATTGATGATTCACATCTGACAGTCATTTGCAGTTGAAAGTTTTTACATTAAAAAAATCACTATTTCTTACCATTCTGAGAAATTTCCACTTGTCCCCGGTCATCATTTTTAAAAATGTCAATTGTATTCTCATGTGGAATAACCAATTTGTAATGCTTCCCATTGACCAAAATTGCCATTTTTATAGACTTTTCCTCCTACTCAGAACCTTGAATTTGCCTGATTTTGAGCATGAAAATGACTCTAAACAAACTTATTTTAGTTCCAAAAGTGATGATTCACATCAGATAAAATTTACAGTCGAAAGATTAAACATTAAAAAATCACCATTTCTGACCATTCAGCGAACGTTCCACAGGTCCAGGGCCATTGTTTTTCATCAGAAATTGGATTTTTTTGACTGTACAAAAAATGTTTCAATATGTCAATTGTATCGCACTTCAAGTTGAATAACCACTTTTTAAGGGTTTCTAGTGCCCAAAATTGTCATTTTTATTGGCTTTTTCTCTCAATTGGAAGCTTGTATTTTGCCCGATTTCGAGCATGAAAATGACTCTAAACACACTCATTTTAGTTCCAAAAGTGATGATTCACATAAGACAGTCATTTGCAGTCGAAAGATTAAACATTTAAAAAATCACCTTTTCTGACCATTCAGAGAACGTTCCACAGGCCGGGGGTCATCGTTTTTCATCAGAAATTGGATTTTTTCGACTGTACAAAAAATTATTTTAAATGTCAATTGTATCATATCTCATGTTGAATAACCACTTTTTAAGGCCTCCCAGTGACCAAAACTGCCATTTTTATAGACTTTTCCTCCTACTCAGAAACTTTATTTTGCCCGATTTTGAGCATGAAAATGACTCTAAACACTAATTTTACCCCCTTGGGTTCCTGCTCTTTCAGTGCGCAGCTCGTGGCTCAGCCGGGCAGTGCTCTGCCTCCACCTCTGCTGCAGCCTGCTCTTACCACGGTTCTAGCCCCCGTGGTTCAACCCTAGACTGCCCTCGCCTCTAGCTGTTTGTTTTTCCCTTAACCTGGTGCTCACTTATTTACTGGCCTTATCTTTTGCAGTGTAGTTCTCAGCCAGTCCTTTGTCTTTTTGGCTGCCTTCTTCTGCCAGCCTTAGCCCTTGGCCTCCCACCGCTTCCCGCCACTGCTGCCCCAGCGGCCCTTCCCGCTCCCTCTCCCGCATTTTTCTTCCTGCTTCCATTCCTGCCTCCTAGCTGCCCCACCCTCCCACGACCTCTACTAAGTGGAGGCCGCTGCGCGCTGAAGCGGAGCTAAACCCCTTGGGTTCCTTCTCTTTCAGCGCACAGCTTCGTGGCTTAGTCGGGCAGTGCTCTGCTTCCACCTCCGCTGCAGCCCGCTCTGACCACGGTTCTAGCCCCCGTGGTTCACCCTGGACTGTCCTCGCCTCTAGCTGTTAGTTTTACCTTAACCTGGTGCTCACTTATTTACTGGCCTTATCTTTTGCAGTGTAGTTCTCAGCCAGTCATTTGTCTTTTTGGCGGCCTACTTCTGCCAGCCGTAGCCCTTGGCCTCCCACTGCTTCCCGCCAATGGTGCCACCGTGGCCCCTCCCGATCCCTCACCCGCATTTTTCTTCCCGCTCCTGTTCCCGCCTCCCAGCTGCCCCGCCCTCCCACAACCTCTACTTAATGAAGGCATGCCACAGGCAAACCCGTCTGCACCCATCCGTGACCAGCGCCAGAGACCCTGGATCTCCGACCTTTCACCACAACAATCCAGCTGCCCTCCTCGCACTCAACCCTGGTAGAAACACCAACTGCCAGCTGTCGACACTGAACACCACCCACAGCCAATTCTCTTGCCGACACTGCCAACATTCCTTCACCATCCACAGCACCCCCACGACCTCCGCTCCCATGCTGCATGCCAGCACCAAAGAAGCCCTGAAATGCATCCTCCTCAACGTGCGCTCCCTGCACAGACACGGCGCAGATATCTGGGACCTCCTTGACACCCTCTTGCCAGACGTCGCCTTCTTCACGGAAATCTGGACAAACACGGCCTCTGCCCCCGACATCACCACCACCATTCCTGACGGCTACAAGATCCAGAGGAAGGACCGCCACCACCGCCCAGGAGGATGACTCACCATTGCACACAAGAGATCCCTCAGACTCTCCACAACTAGCACGAGCGACTCCTTCTCCAACACCGAACACCTCCACTTCCAGATCCAGGCCAGCCCCAGAACCACTCTGCATGGCACCCTCACTTACAGACCCCCTGGGTCCCACACTCCTTTCACCACCGCCATGGCAGACCTCATCGCACCCCACGCCATTGCCTCCATGGACTACATACTCATGGGAGACCTGAACTTCCACCTCCACAACCGCAGCGACCCCTACTCCACTGCCCTCCTGGACAACCTCACCAACCTCGGACTGAAGCAGCTCGTCACCACCCCCACCCACAAGGCCAGACAAATCCGTGACCCCAACTTTGCAGGAGGGACAAATATCCACTTCAGCCACACCTCGCAGCCCTTCTGGACAGACCACCACTGCGTACACTTCTCCTCCAGCACGCCCACTGCACACAAGCCTGCCCCACGCCCACCACGAAGGAACTGAACATGGTCACAGAGGAGCACCTCAACTCTACCCTTATCCACGACCCCCCCTCTGCCATCACCGATGCCAACTCTGCAGCCACAGAACTACACCACTGGATCACCAGCTGTGCGGACAAGCTCGTTCCCCTCTGACGCCCCGACAGACAACGTCCTGTGAAGGTCGCCTGGTTTACCACCCACATCCAAAAAGCCAGACGCTTCTGCAAACGACTCGAGAAACAATGGAGAAACAGCAAAACCACCAAAGACCAGTCCGCCCACAAACATGCCATGACAAAATACCACCAACTCATAAGATCCACCAAGAGGACCTTCATCAGGAATAAAATCCTCACCAATGCCAGCAACTCTTCAACATCATCTAGCAGTTCACCTAACCCCCCAGCGAAGCCACAGACATCACACAGTTCCAGGACCTCTGTAACAAGCTCAGCTCCTTCTTCCACGTGAAAATCAAGGCCCTCTGTGACAATTTCAATGAACAGACTCCAGAAACCACCCTCCCCTCCAGCAGTGACAGCCAGCCCACCATCACCACCTGGACACCGGTCACCACCGAAGACGCCACCACGACCATGAAGAGCACCCACTCAGGAGTGTCCACAGTCCCCTGACTGCTGCCCCAGCGGCCCTTCCCGCTCCCTCTCCCGCATTTTTCTTCCTGCTTCCATTCCCGCCTCCTAGCTGCCCCACCCTCCAACGACCTCTACTAAGTGGAGGCCGCTGCGCGCTGAAGCGGAGCTAAACCCCTTGGGTTCCTTCTCTTTCAGCGCACAGCTTCGTGGCTTAGTCGGGCAGTGCTCTGCTTCCACCTCCGCTGCAGCCCGCTCTGACCACGGTTCTAGCCCCCTTGGTTCACCCTGGACTGTCCTCGCCTCTAGCTGTTAGTTTTACCTTAACCTGGTGCTCACTTATTTACTGGCCTTATCTTTTGCAGTGTAGTTCTCAGCCAGTCCTTTGTCTTTTGGCGGCCTACTTCTGCCAGCCGTAGCCCTTGGCCTCCCACTGCTTCCCGCCAATGGTGCCACCGTGGCCCCTCCCGATCCCTCACCCGCATTTTTCTTCCCGCTCCTGTTCCCGCCTCCCAGCTGCCCCGCCCTCCCACAACCTCTACTTAATGAAGGCATGCCACAGGCAAACCCGTCTGCACCCATCCGTGACCAGCGCCAGAGACCCTGGATCTCCGACCTTTCACCACAACAATCCAGCTGCCCTCCTCGCACTCAACCCTGGTAGAAACACCAACTGCCAGCTGTCGACACTGAACACCACCCACAGCCAATTCTCTTGCCGACACTGCCAACATTCCTTCACCATCCACAGCACCCCCACGACCTCCGCTCCCATGCTGCATGCCAGCACCAAAGAAGCCCTGAAATGCATCCTCCTCAACGTGCGCTCCCTGCACAGACACGGCGCAGATATCTGGGACCTCCTTGACACCCTCTTGCCAGACGTCGCCTTCTTCACGGAAATCTGGACAAACACGGCCTCTGCCCCCGACATCACCACCACCATTCCTGACGGCTACAAGATCCAGAGGAAGGACCGCCACCACCGCCCAGGAGGATGACTCACCATTGCACACAAGAGATCCCTCAGACTCTCCACAACTAGCACGAGCGACTCCTTCTCCAACACCGAACACCTCCACTTCCAGATCCAGGCCAGCCCCAGAACCACTCTGCATGGCACCCTCACTTACAGACCCCCTGGGTCCCACACTCCTTTCACCACCGCCATGGCAGACCTCATCGCACCCCACGCCATTGCCTCCATGGACTACATACTCATCGGAGACCTGAACTTCCACCTCCACAACCGCAGCGACCCCTACTCCACTGCCCTCCTGGACAACCTCACCAACCTCGGACTGAAGCAGCTCGTCACCACCCCCACCCACAAGGCCAGACAAATCCGTGACCCCAACTTTGCAGGAGGGACAAATTTCCACTTCAGCCACACCTCGCAGCCCCTCTGGACAGACCACCACTGCGTACACTTCTCCTCCAGCACGCCCACTGCACACAAGCCTGCCCCACGCCCACCACGAAGGAACTGAACATGGTCACAGAGGAGCACCTCAACTCTACCCTTGTCCACGACCCCCCCTCTGCCATCACCGATGCCAACTCTGCAGCCACAGAACTACACCACTGGATCACCAGCTGTGCGGACACGCTCGTTCCCCTCTGACGCCCGACAGACAACGCCCTGTGAAGGTCGCCTGGTTTACCACCCACATCCAAGAAGCCAGACGCTTCTGCAAACGACTCGAGAAACAATGGAGAAACAGCAAAACCACCAAAGACCAGTCCGCCCACAAACATGCCATGACAAAATACCACCAACTCATAAGATCCACCAAGAGGACCTTCATCAGGAATAAAATCCTCACCAATGCCAGCAACTCTTCAACATCATCTAGCAGTTCACCTAACCCCCCAGCGAAGCCACAGACATCACACAGTTCCAGGACCTCTGTAACAAGCTCAGCTCCTTCTTCCATGTGAAAATCAAGGCCCTCTGTGACAATTTCAATGAACAGACTCCAGAAACCACCCTCCCCTCCAGCAGTGACAGCCAGCCCACCATCACCACCTGGACACCGGTCACCACCGAAGACGCCACCACAACCATGAAGAGCACCCACTCAGGAGTGTCCACAGACCCCTGCCTGCCTCACATCTTTCACAGAGCCACAGCCGCCATTGCACCTGAACTACGCCGCACCATCAACACCACCTTCAAATCCGGCATCTTCCCCGATGATTGGAAGTAGGCTGAGGTCAAGCTCCTCCTCAAAAAACCTTCGGCCGACCCAACGGACTTGAAAAACTACCGGCCCATCTCTCTCCTTCCCTTCACAGCCAAAGTCACCAAGAAATTCGTCAATGCACAACTGACCACCTTCATCTAAGATAATGCCATTCTCGACTCCTCCCAGTCTGGATTCCGCAGCAACCACAGCACCGAGACTACCCTCCTCACTGCCACCGATGACATCCACATGCTACTCGACCAGGGACACACCGCGGCCCTCATACTGCTAGACCTCTCCGCAGCCTTCGACACCGTCTCCCACCACACAATTGCAGCCAGACTCCATGACGCTGGCATGCGGGGATCCACCCTCAACTGGATCTGCTCCTTTCTCACCGGCAGAACCCAAAGGATCAGACTCCCACCCTTCCTCTCCGAACCCACAGAGATCAACTGCGGAGTACCCAAAAGGATCATTGCTCAGCCCCATTCTTTTCAACATCTACATGGCCCCCCTCGCTGCCATCGTCAGCCAGCATGGGCTAAGCATATTATCCTATGCCGACAACACCCAGCACATCCTCTCCCTTATGAAGAACCCTGAAGAGACCAGACTCAGCTTCCAAGAAGGAATGCAAGATGTTGTAGCCTGGATGAGCAACAGCTGCCTAAAACTAAACTCGGAGAAGACAGAGGTCCTCGTCCTTGGACCCTCCCCTTCTGCTTGGGACAGCTCCTGGTGGCCCTCCGCCCTCAGAAACCCACCCACCCTGACGGACCACACCCAAAACCTCGGCATCACTCTAGACTCCGCCCTCCCCATGACTCGCCAGATCACCGCAATCACCTCCACCTGTTTCAACTCTCCCCATGTCCTCCGCAAGACCTTCAAGTGGATCCCCCCGAAGCCAGAAAGACCGTCACCCACGCACTCATTACTAGCAGGCTAGACTACGGAAACGCCCTCCACGTGGGAATCAACAAATCCCTGCTACACAAACTCCAGACCATCCAGAAGAACGCAGCCAGACTCGTCCTCGGCACCCCATGACATGAGCACATGACCCAACACCTGCGAGACCTCCACTGGCTCTCTGTCGAGAAGAGTGTAACTTTCAAGCTACTCACCCACGCCTACTAATCCCTCCACAACTTCGGACCCAAATACCTCGAAAGAATCTTTTTCCATGTACCGAAAAGAAACCTCTGCTCTACCGACCTCGCCCTGGCAGCGACCCCGTGCATCCATAGAACAAGAGCTGGGGGAAGAGTCTTCTCCTACATCACTGCTAAAGCCCAGAATGATCTCCCAGTCAACATCAGACGCTCCCCTACCCTGCACACCTTCAGAAAGAGCCTCAAGACCTGGCTTTTCGGCTGACCCGGAGCTGCACCCCCCCAGCGCCTTGAGACCCTCACAGGTGAGGAGCGCACTTTAAAAGCCCCTGATTGAATGATTGAATTTTAGATCCATGATTTATGGGTCACATCTGACAGTCATTTACAGTCAAAAGATGAAATATTTAAAAAATCATTATTTCTGACCATCCGGAGATATTTACACAGTTCCGGGGTCATCGTTTTTCATCAGAAATTGGATTTATTAGACTGTACCAAAAATTATTCAAAATGTCAATTGTATTGCGCCTCATGTTGAATAACCACTTTTTAAGGCTTCCCAGTGACCCAAATTGACATTTTTATAGCCGTTTTCTCCTAATCGGAAACTTGTATTTTACCCGATTACGAGCATGAGAATGACTCTAAACACACTTATTTTAGTTCCGAAAGTCATGATTCACATCTGACAGTCATTTACAGTCGAAGGATTAAACATTAAAAAATCACCATTTATGACCATTCGGAGAAAGTTCCACAGGTCATCGTTTTTCATCAGAATTTGGATTTTTTGGACAGTACAAAAAATGCTTCTATATGTCAATTGTATCGTGCCTCAAATTGAATAACCAAGTTTTAAGGCTTCCCAGTGCCCAAAATTGTCATTTTTATAGTCCTTTTCTCCTAATCGGAAGGTGGAATTTTGCCCAATTTCGAGCATGAAAATTACTCTAAACACACTTATTTTAGTTCCAAAACTGAAGGTTCATATCCAACAGGAATTAACAGTCAAAAGTTTAAACATTCAAAAAATCATAATTTCTGATCATTTGGAGAAGGTTCCTCAGGTCCAGGGACATCATTTGTCATCAGAAAAAGGACTTTCAGGAATGTAAAAAAATGATTCAAGATGTCAATAGTATCGTGCCTCACGTTGAATAACCACTTTTTAAGGCCTCCCGGTGTCAAAAATTGCCATTTTCAAAGACTTTTCCTCATACTCAGAAGCTTGTATTTTGCCCAATTTCAAGCATGAAAATGATTCTAAACATACTTTTTTTAGTTCCAAAAGTGGTGATTTACATCCGACAGTCATTTACAGTCAAAAGATTAAACAATCAAAAAATCGCCATTACTGACCATTCGGAGAAATTTCCTCATGTCCAGGGTCATCCTTTTTCATCAGAAAATTGATTTTTGGACTGTACAAAAAATGATTGAAAATGTCAATTGTATCTTGCCTCATGTTGAATTACCACTTTTTACTCAGAAACTTATATTTTTCAGATTTGAAGCATGACACTTACTCTAAACACACTTATTTTAGTTCCAAAAGTGATGGTTCACATCCAACAGTAATTAACAGTGAAAAGATTAAACATTAAATAAATCAACATTACTGACCATTCGGAGAAATTTCCTCAGGCCCGGGGATCATCATTTTTGATCAGAAAACAGATTTTTGGACTGTACAAAAAATGATTCAAAATGTCAATTGTATTGTGCCTCATGCTGAATTACCACTACATAAGGCCTCCAGTGACCACAATTGCCATTTTCATAGATTTTTCCTCCACTCAAAAGTTTGTATTTTGCCTGATTTCGAGCATGAAAATGACACTAAACATACTTAGATGTGAATCATTACTTTTGGAACTAAACTGACAGTCATTTACAGTCAAAAGTTTAAACATTCAAAAAATCACCATTACTGACCATATGGAGAAGTTTCCTCAGGTCCGGGGTCATCATTTTTCATCAGAAAATGGGTTTTTTAGACTATAAAAAAATGATTCTGGATGTCAATTGTATGTTGCCTCATGTTGAATACCACTTTTTAAGGCCTCCCAGTTACAAAAATTGCCATTTTTATAGACTTTTCCTCATACTCAGAAACTTGTATTTTGCCCAATTTCTATCATGCTGGAGCTCACGGTTACCAGATATGC
>CAWUFW010032236.1:0-14227 GCA_963921515.1 Calotriton arnoldi | reverse complement strand
CCACTACCTGTGGGGGTCATGTTTGTTTTGCTGTGGTGTACACATGATACTCCAGGTGATGCCAGTGTCCATGTGGCATTACAGGGTCCCTGGGAATGTGCCTGTCGTTGAGCTGTGGTGCCTGGGGCACATCTGTCCTCACATGTCACTGTGGGGGGTGACTGTGACACAGCATCATGATATCCAATGGGCCAACCTGGGACAAATTGATGCCACCTGTAGGACCGTGTTGACAGATGTTGGCCATGTATGTACCATACATGTCGTTCCGGTACTGCACACTTCATGTAGTTGTGCCTCATGATGATGTATGTTGGGATCTTGAGTGTGTTCAATGCCGCATATGTGGGGTGACTGACGATCTTGCTTACTTCTCCTCTGCACTGCAGGGCTCCTGCTGTCCATCGGCCATTCCCAGACCTGGCAACGATGGTGGAGCAGGACAGCATCCGGCCGGTACCGCTTCACCAGGCAGCTGATTGAGGATTTGGCAGTGCAGTTGTCCCCACATTTGCAGCCTGGCCGGACCGTATCCTACAGCGCTGACCCCCAAGGTGAAGGTGATGGCAGCCCTACACTTCTTTGCCACCGGTACCTTCCAACATACTGTGGCGTCTGCTGGTGGGATGTCACAGACCATGTTCAGCCGTGTGCTCCGCGATGTTTTGGCGGCAATGTTGCTCTTCCTGAACCGGTACATCTATTTCCCTAGACTGCGACGACTCACTGACGTGAAGAGTGACTTTTATGCCCTGGGGAGGATGCCGCATGTCATTGGCTCCATTGATGGGACACATGTGGCTTTGGTACCACCACAGGCCCAGGAGCAGGCCTACAGGAACCGCAAGCACTACCACTCGGTCCAATGCACTGGTGGTGTGTCTTGCAGACATGACCATCACACACGTGTGTGCCCGTTTCCTTGGTTCAGCACACGATGCCTTTGTGATGAGGAGTAGTCGCATCCCCAGGATGATGGCACAGATGCAGAACCAGCGTGCCTGGCTTGTCGGTGTGTACTGACTTTGTGCCATTGTGTGTGATCTGATCTGTAGTATTCCGCCCACTTTTCCAAGTCAGCTGATGTGCACTTGTCTGTCCGTAGGTGACTCGGGATACCCCAACATGCCGTGGTTGCTGACACCCCTCAGGAACCCTGTGACACCTGCCCAGATGCGCTACAATGAGGCACATGGTCGGACCAGGAGAGTGATTGAGCGGACCTTTGGTCTCCTGAAGAGCCGCTTCCGCTGCCTGGACAAGACCGGAGGGTCCCTCCCATATGCCCCTGCGAAAGTGTGCAAGATTATCATCGTCTGCTGCATGCTACACAACCTGGCAGTGCGGAAGGAGTTGCCTCTCATCCAGGATGACGATGACCAACATCCGCCACCTGTGGAGGATCCTGGCCTGGACCACAATGCCAGTGACGATGATGATGATGATGATGGTGATGGTGATGTCCGCACACAGCTCATCACCAACTTCTTTAGCTGAATGTGAGTATCCTGAGGTGTCATGTGAATGATGTGAGTTGGCATGATGTGTGGGTGGTGCTCTGGTGCTGTTGGAGTGTGTCCATGGGCTACTTGACAGGATGTGTGTTGCGATGTGTGGTGACAGGTGGGCTGTACTCCCCAACAGTGTTGACATGCTAACTTGGTTCTGGGTGGGTATCTTGTAACATGTATTGTGCATGAGTTTTGCTGATCTGTCCTGTACTGCATTGCTTTTGACTGTGTGTCATTTCTGTCCTTCACAGGGTACTTTCAGATTCGTTTGGTCAACTGTGTCCACCGACGACGTGATTGCACATCCAGGCTGGTAGCTGTTGTGTCCCTACAGGTGATGTGCGCCACACCCATGGACTTCCTTCCGTCTACAGTTGTTGACTGTGTGCCCGCTACCAGGTGGGGTTACCTTGCATCTGTAGTGGTTACGGCATGTTGCTACTGTGTAATAAACCTGTGCTTCACTTAGTGATGTGCGTTGTCTGTGGTCACACATTTGACTGCCATTTGCTTACTGCACCTGTGGGCTACTTGACTACAACTGGGAATGGGTGTGGTGTCTGTGCATTGCACCGTCTTCCCTAGCAACATCAGTGTAGGCAATGAGTCAGATGGCCTAGGTGTGTATGTGTTGTGTACCCCTGGTGGTGTGTCTCCCTCATATGTGTCACGTTGCCTGTACTCACATGCCTGTGTTGTCCTTGCTGTTGCAGTTCGCATACACAGTGTAATTTTGCAGTTCATCATCCCCATAACAGCACCCACGTTGGAATCACGACAGAGGCAAGTATGGTGTATTAGTGTGTTTATTGTGATACATCTGTGTTAATAGTGCATAGGATGGGTTGTGCTGTACATGAATCTTGCAATCCCAAGTTCCTAGGTGAATTGAAAGTCCAGGTAGACAGGATCCCCAGTATCGGGGCCACAGTTGTCTGACACATTGTTCCAACTTGTACTCCCCATGCAATGTGTGGGAGTAGTGTTGCCATCAACAGGGTGAACAGTCTGTGCACAAAGGCGAAAATCCAGAACAGGTTCAGGCTTCCTGGGAGTTGCGCTTGGCCATCAGCCTCTCACTTTCCCCTCCTCGGACGACCCCTCTTCTTGGGGGGGGCCCTCAAGTGCAGGCTGCTGCGGTGCAGGGGACTCTCCGCCAGAGTCCTCCTCCCTCCCTGTGGCAGTTGCAGTTTGTTCGGTACCAGATGTTGTTGGCACACAGGGAGGTGTGGACTGGTTGCTGTTCATCTGGCGGAGGCATTGTAAAATGTCCCTGTGCACCGCCGTCATCTCATGTAGTACATCCCACTTGGACTCCACGCGGGACATGTGGGAGTCCACATGTGACATGTGTGACTCCACGTGGGACATGTGGGAGTCCAAGCGGGCATGATGGGCAGCCTGCTGCTGTTTGATGTCTCTGAGGAGCCCCACTACCTGGCTGAGCTCTCCGGTGCTGGACTGGTACGCATCAGCTATGCGTACCAGTTGTGGGTCTTCATGCACACCAGCAACGTCTGCAAGCAGCGACCTCTGTCTCCCACCCCTCCCACCACCCCTGCTGACATGTGCAGTGTGTGCAGTTGCACGCACAGATAACCCTGGTCCACCTTGGGGGTTGGTGGTGGTGGTGGTGTCCATGGCCCCAGGTTGGTCCAGGGTCACTGCGCTGGTGTTGCTCCTTATTCTGTCCATGTCGGCAGGGATGGTATTCGTGGTGACAGTCGTTGGAGGGGTGGGTGCAGGGGTGCAGCTGGTGGACCTGCTGGTGCTGCAGCTGGTGGTCCTGCTGGTGCAGCATGTTGACTTGCACCGGATGTGCCAGGTTGTTCATCGTCCGAGGAGGACAGAGGCTGTACGACGCCAGTGAGCTCGGCATCCTCTTGAGCCTGGGACTGGGACTCCTCAGCGTCTGCTGCTGTGTCCCTATCATCACCTGTTTTTGGGAGACACAAACAATGTATGTCATGTTTCTGCAGGCATCAGTGGTTGACACACCTGACAGTTGTGACTGTGCCTCGGGGTGCGGGCCTGTACATTGTATTGTCCTAAGTCGTCACAGTCAGGGGTTGATATTGGTGTGGCACATTGTCCTGCATTATTTGGGCATTTCTATGTATTCTCTGGGGTGTGAACATGGTCTGCATTGATTGTGTTTGGTTGACAGCCAGACCTCCTTCCCACCCACCCACCCAGCCAGTCAGTTATCCCACCATGGAACGTGCTTGCATTGCAGGGAGTGGAAGTTGTCTCTCAGGATGTCAATCAGTGGTGTCCTGCTGTTTGTTGGTGCACAGTTGGCAGCAGGGCCTTGTGCTCCCCACAGCAGTAGCCAGTGTCAGCCATGTTGTGAGTCCTTCTCCACTCCCTGTGATGTGAGCATGGTTCAGGGTGGTGTTGATGGGCCAGTTGTGAGGCTGAGCGATGTCTGTGACTACGACTCCCATCATGCTATTGCCTCCACCCCCCTTCCCAGCATGCCCATGCTTCCTTCCTTTTGACTCTGCTTCCCTGTGGGGTGGGCTGGCTGTGCTGACAGGATGGCTGGGAGTGTTGTCCTGGCAGTTGTTTGGCTAAGAGTCCCAAGAGTCCCTGTGCTTCACACAACATAACCCAGGGTGGTGGTGCTTTGTGGGATCTTGTGTTAGGATGGAGGGCATTGCATTCTACCAGGTGGGTACTGTGGAGTTTGTGTTGGGGGGGAGTGAGGGAGGTGCTGGTGACTATAGTCAGTGCTGCAAGTCCCCCTTCCCACCCAGCCAGATATCCCACCATGGAACGTGCTTGCATTGCAGGGAGTGTAAGTTGTCTCTCAGGATGTCAGTCAGTGGTGTCCTGCTGTTTGTTGGTGCACAGTTGGCAGCAGGGCCTTGTGCTCCCCACAGCAGTAGCCAGTGTCAGCCATCTTGTGAGTCCTTCTCCACTCCCTGTGATGTGAGCATGGTTCAGGGTGGTGTTGATGGGCCAGTTGTGAGGCTGAGCGATGTCTGTGACTACGACTCCCATCATGCTATTGCCTCCACCCCCTTCCCAGCATGCCCATGCTTCCTTCCTTTTGACTCTGCTTCCCTGTGGGGTGGGCTGGCTGTGCTGACAGGATGGCTGGGAGTGTTGTCCTGGCAGTTGTTTGGCTAAGAGTCCCAAGAGTGTCCCTGTGCTTCACACAACATAACCCAGGGTGGTGGTGCTTTGTGGGATCTTGTGTTAGGATGGAGGGCATTGCATTCTACCAGGTGGGTACTGTGGAGTTTGTGTTGGGGGGGTGAGGGGAGGTGCTGGTGACTATAGTCAGTGCTGCAAGTCCCCCTTCCCACCCAGCCAGCCAGATATCCCACCATGGAACGTGCTTGCATTGCAGGGAGTGGAAGTTGTCTCTCAGGATGTCAGTCAGTGGTGTCCTGCTGTTTGTTGGTGCACAGTTGCCAGCAGGGCCTTGTGCTCCCCACAGCAGTAGCCAGTGTCAGCCATCTTGTGAGTCCTTCTCCACTCCCTGTGATGTGCGCATGGTTCATGGTGGTGTTGATGGGACAGTTTTGGGGCGGGCAATATGTGTGACTGCGACTCCCATGATGCTATTGGCTACACTGACTTGGCCAGCATACACAGAATTCCGTCCTTTGAGTGGTCTTCACTGTGTGTTGGTGTTGTTGTGGTGGCTACATGTGTGGATGTGTGTGTTAGTTCTATTTGTGCCACTGCCTAGCTGTAGTTGTGGTTGTGTTTGTACATGTGTTGGCACAGTTGGATGTGACTTTTTTGATGGCATGTGTTGTGTTTATCTGACTGACATACACATTTTGGGATGATTCTGTTCTAGTTGCTGTGTAATTGCTATGAGTGCATGGTTTGACTCTCCCCTTGACAGTGATGTGTGTGTTTTGTGGCAGTTTATTGTGTACATTTGTTGTGTACTCACCAGGCTCTGGGATGTCCTCTAGTCCATATACGCTCACTGGCGGAAGGATGGCCCGCACCTTCTCCTCCCAGGGCCTGAGGTATATTGGCTTGGCAGGAGGGCCACTGCCGGTGTGTTGGCTGTTGATGTAGTCTTTCTTCAGCATGTCCCGTACCCTCCTGCGCACGTCCATACCACCTGTTCTGGATGTCCGTCTTTGTGCGCCGACATGGTGATTGGGCGTTCACCCTGTTGATGATCCTCTCCCACATCTTGGTTTTCTGCGACATGGGGGTCTGTTGGACCAGAGTGCCAAACAGCTGTGGCTCCACCCTGAGGATCTCGTCTACCATGACTTCCAATTCACTATCTAGGAACTTGGGATTCTTCTTGGGGGGCATGGTGATGGGTGGTGATGGGGTGTGATGTGTGTGTTGGTGTGCAGGTGAGGGTGTGTGGGTGTGTGTTGTGCTGGGTGTATGTGAGGTAGGTATTTGTTGGTGTGCTGATGGTGTGTGGCTTGTGTGAGGGATGAGCTGTGGGTGTGTGGTTGCTTTCTCTTGGGTGCTGGCAGTGGAATGGCATTTGCAAAGGCTCATGGTAGTGATTTGTGTCCTTTATATAGGTGGAGTTGTGGGTGTGTCTTTGTTCTCTGTCCCCACCCCCCAGTATTTATTGGCTTGGTAATTGCTTGTTTGGCCTTTTTTGGTTGATTTTTCCTTTGTGCTGTTTGTGTATGTTGGAAACGTTCTTGTGACCGAGTCGGACCCTGCATTGGTCTCGTACGGTGTTTTCCGTTTCGTTCACGCTGTGTTTGTGCAGTTTTCTATGCTGCGTACGCGTCGGTCGCGGTGTATTGTGTTGCTTCGGCTCGGTTTTGTATGCGTGTCGGTCGTACGGCTTGTCCTCCGTCCGACTCGGTCGTGTTTTTCGCGCCTTGCATCGTACTTTGCGGTTTGGAGTTGGCGGGTACGATTCGGTCGGATTTGTTCCGGGTGCGTGTCGGTCGGTTGGATTCGCGTGTTTTTCCGGCCGGATTGCTATTTTCCGAGCGGCTCGGTCGGTCGGCTTGGTTTCCTAACGTGTCGGTCGGATTTATCGCGGCTTGCATCGTACTTGGCGTGTCGGGCGCCACTGGTACGTGTCGGTCGGTAATTTTTCCGGCTCCGAGTCGGTCGGTGCTTTTTCCGGCCCTAATCGGAATCGACCCCTTAGTATTTTCTGAAATTCCTATTATTAAAGAACTAAATAAGGTTTTAAGTGGTAAAAATGCACGATATATGGGAGAATTTTTCCATATTACTAAAACCCTAGACATAGAATATGCTTATAAGAATAATTTAACTTGTAGTTTGCTGGTTGAAGAAAAGATTTTCATAGAAATGGTAGAAGATTGAAGAGAAAGTTTCAAAAGGAAGGCTGCTGAACAGAAATCACGAGTACCACCATGGGATTTTAGGGAAGGAAATTATGGCGAAGGCGTAGGGTACGCTGCAATGTCCCTGGACTGGTCACAGAAGGGAAAAATGTGGTTGCTTAGAATGAAAACTAACTATAATAATTATTTTATTGGTTCTAGTGAATATGAGCATACTTTTCACATCACTGGAGGTTGGGGATTGAAAGGTGGAACTGATCCTGTTTTTCCAGGAATTTATTATGTGTGTGGAAAGAAAGCCTATTATAGGTTGCCTGCACATTGTTATGGTAGTTGTTATTTTGCTATTGTATTTCCCAAGGTCTACCATATGGACTGAAGCAGCCATAAACTGAGCGAAGTAAAGCAAGGACTAATACGTAACAAAAGAGCAAGCTTCTCAGAAATAGTAGGAGATATTTTTGGTGCACTGATACCCTCTGTTGGAGTCATTCTGAATTCACATAAAATTCAAAAATTGTCCACAGTGGTTGATCGTTTATCTACAGATACTGCTGGTGGGTTCTTGATGATTGACACGGAAATGGTTGCAATCACGTCAATGGTTTTGCAAAATCGACTTGCCCTTGATATACTATTGGCAAAAGAGGGTGGAGTCTGTGGAATGTTGAAAGTCCAACATTGCTGAACATATATCCCTGATAAAAGTAAAGGAATTGAGGGATATATAAAGAATATTACAAAATTACATGAAGATTTGACCCAACTGGAGGTTGATGGTGTTTGGGAGAGTCTTGATAAGAGTTTCTCCTCTATAGGTAAATGGTTTTCTACCTTTGGAAGTAGTTTATTAGGAAAAATAATAATGCCAATTGTTTCAGTAGCAATAATAATCTTAGTAATAATAACAACATATAAGTGTTGTAAGTGCAAGTATGGAAGAAGGGAAGTGACAGAATCAAAGAATGAACGAAGAGCAAGAAAGAGAAAAAGAGAAGAAATAGAATTAGAGGAAATGAAAGGAGAATATTATGACTTGATGAAAGATTTAGATGAGGGTGCAATAAAAAGAGAGAAGAATACGGAGTTGTAAATGATTAAAGATGGCACTCGGTATGGTAGGTATTTTATGATGGCTCCTATAAGCCATCAGAGGGGGGAATTGATGGAGCAGGGTTTCGCAAAAATGAAACCTGCTTGAATTAATACCCCCATAATACGTACTAACAGTATGTAGTTGTTGAAAAACTAATGAACACCCAACACGAACATAAGGAAATTGCTTTGCGCATGTCTGAACTAACACGTAAACAAAATAATATTGTAATAACATTGTGATTTCAGAAAAACGAGAAGCGTTGGATAAATAGGCCGCATATGCTTCAGTAATTTGCATGTTGCATTCTATTTTGAACTAATAAATAATGCCGCTTTTGCACAAAGCTTATGCTAGGTAACATTAATGGGGAATAGTGCAAGGTGGGTGGTAAACAGTGAAGGTTTCATTATCATATAATTAATATAAGTTCATTTTCATATACTTTAGTGTGCTAGATGAAGCAGCCATCTTTCTAAACTTGGCTGAAGTGGGAGGGGGAAAGCACGAGGAGTGAGTTTGCTCTGTCAGAAGCAAGACAGACACACAGTGCACCGCAGATGACATGAGAAGGGTGAAGGCCAGAGTGTCGAACGACTGCCAAAGCAAGTGCCCAGGCATGGGACCGGAGACACAGACTGCGGATGATGTTAAAAAAATGAATGAAAAATGTTAAATTTTGTATCACATGTAATAAAGTGAGAACAAGCTGAGAACCATACCCTGGGAACAAATGGTGAACAAAGAAGTAGTTGAAATAAAGGTGAAGTCACAGTGGTGTGACAACGCCACCTCCCAAGCCCACCAATCCTTTTGCGAGATTTAATGTTGTTTGCAACAATTGTGGGACGGATATGTTGGTTTTAGGGTATAATTGGGGTGTCTATAGGGGTATGGTTAGCACCTTAGGCCGGCAGGAGAGAAAGAGGGGAGATGCGTCGCTGTCCGTCGGTTTGCAGAGAGGCCTAACTGTTCCTGACCTGTCCCGATCCTGTTTTCTTCTTATCCTTTGTTCTCTGATCCTATTTCGGGGAACCCCCACTATCTCCTAGGCCGAGGGGTTGGTTTTCCTACAGACCAATAGGTTTGTATTTAGTCAGACTTGTTCTAAGAATTGATGTATTTTGTCTCTGAAACTTTTGTCTCTTCACCTATCCACTCCGTCAATGATATGTATTATTAGATGAAACTATTGTCTCTTCATCTATCCCCTCCGTTAGGTATATGATGTTTCGCACATATTTTTGCTGAAACTTTTGTCTCTCATCCTATCCACTCCTTCATTGCATAAAGTCATTGCTGTTTGGATGAGTCTGTATCTCATTTGATTTGCAAATGTAAAATTACTCTTTCCGTGAGATTCAGTGTTTGTATTTTGTGACCAAATGCAGTTGAGCATAATCCTTTATTTGAGATAAAATTCATTATTAACTTCACCGAGAGTCTGTGATCATTTTAATTAATTAAATGGTTGGTAAATTAGAAGTTAATCATTGCCATCAACTATTCAACTAATTGGTCCATCGACCAAGTAGAAGGAAAGTTGATGTGAAAAGTTAGTTGTGATGCCATAATCTAATCTATGAAAGGAGAAGAATTGATCGTACATATAAATTGACACCAGCGCATCAGGGATTCTGGGTGAATGTGTATGGGCCATTGTATTATGATGTTATTGAGTATTGATCCCTGATAAAATATTGGAGTTGCGCTGGATCAGCACCAATAAGTGGATATTTTCATGAACCAAATTGGTGATGTTCATGGACAAAATTATTTCTTTGCAAAGAATATCTTTTACACCATATTCTCAAAATTGTTTTTGGGTGGGTGAATCTTGAAAACACATGGAAAACATCGGTCGTGTTTGGCTCACTATCGAAAGCACTCAAAGAAGTCATTATACCAGCTATCTCTACTAAAAAAAAGTGAAACTGTTTCTTCCAGGAAGCAACCATCAGAAACAGTGTCCAAGCCCTTGTATTCTCGCAATTTGATGGTGGTTATGCCCTGCTTCATGGACTCCCAGACTCCACTCTGTGGGATAGGATCACAAAACCCCCATCCTGATGGAACTCCGTTGGCTTCCCTTTCTGGCCCGCACCATCTTCAAAACCTCCTGCACTTTTGCAAAGACATCACAACCAGCAATCATGCTTACTTTGCAAACACATTCTCCATCTCTGGTACTTCTCAGCACATCTGCAGCCAGGACACCATCAGACTGCAGACCAAGAAGTGTAAGAAATAAAAAACAAGGCAGCTGACCTTTTCCATACTCCCCATATCCATCAGACCTTCTCAGACGCTACTTCAATTAGATAGCACTACATCACAATGTATTAACAGTCCTCTAACCAGCTAACTCCTACTACTCATTAACTTTATGCTGGACAATGACCATGTACAAAGCTCCACTACCTTTTGGCAACGTTCACTCTATAGATATACCGCGTACATACATACATACACATAAGGAAGTATTAGAATATTTCATGAATTCCCAGTGACATTTTAGAAAACTCATTTGAAATTGTGCTGTAAAATGCATTATTGTTGTTCAAAGTGCGCCTAATGGGACAACCCACAGTTGTCTCTGAAGGATGATGGTGTTGTTGGATTTGATCGATGCATTTTGGTATCACATATTTATCACACCCAACTATTACCAGCTGCCATTTTACACAGTTTCTTACCTTTGAGATGTGTGAAAATCTGCAGAGGACAAATACAGGGATAACTGCACATATAGGATGAGACGAATGAGAGGAAACACTCAAAGTAGCAGTTTTAGTGCAAGTGGTTCATATAGACATGGAAAATGAAGAAACCATAAAAATGTTAGGTAGAAATTCACATATGCATTCACTTTTCACTTATATGATTGACTCCTGGCCCAAAATTATACATGGAGTGAATGCCCCTGTTCTGGAAAAAGTTGCACCTTTAACTGGGTGAGTCAGATGCAGACCAAGTCAGTGTACCTTTCAGCAGCCTTCGACACCGTCTCCCACTGCACACTAGACACCAGACTCCACGACGCCGGCATCCGGGGAACAGCCCTAGACTGGATTCGATCTTTCCTCTCAGGCAGGACACAAAGAATAAGACTCCCGCCCTTCCTCTCCAAACCAACAAAGATCAGATGCAGAGTTCCAAAGGGATCCTCCCTCAGCCCCACGCTCTTCAACGTCTACATGGCCCCCCTCGCAACCATCGTCAGAAAACACGGACTCAACATAGTCTTATATGCCGACGACACCCAGGTCATCCTCTCCCTCACCAAGGAACCCGACGTCACCAGGTGCAGTTTCCAAGCAGGGATGAAAGATGTCGCAACCTGGATGAGCAGCAGCTGCTTGAAGCTCAACTCGGAGAAAACAGAAGTCTTCATCCTCTGCTCCACCCCCTCAGCATGGGACAACACCTGGTGGAACCCCACCCTTAGAAAACCACTCATCCCAATGAGGACCACTCATCCCATGGAGGACCCATGGAGGACCCATGCACGCAACCTTGGCATCATACTCGACTCTTCACTCACCATGAACCACCAGATCAACGCTGTGTCCTCCACTTGCTTCCACACCCTCCGCATACTTCGCAAAACCTTCAAATGGTTTCCCTCGATGCCAGGAAGACCATCACCCATGCACTCATCACCAGCAGACTGGACTACGGAAACGCCCTCTACACTGGAATACACAAAAAACTCCTCTGCAAACTCCAGACCGTCCAGAACGCCGCAGCCAGACTTATCTTCGACATCCCCCGACATGACCACATCACCCAACACCTCCACAACCTCCACTGGCTCCCTGTCAAAAGAAGAATATCCTTCAAACTGCTCACACACGCCTACAAAGCTCTCCATAACACCAGACCCCAATACCTCAACAAACAAATCTCTTTCCACGCCCCCAAGAGATACCTCCGCTCTGCCGACCTCGCCCTAGCCACGGTCCCCGCATCCACAGGGCCAGAGCAGGTGGCAGATCCTACTCCTACCTAGCAGCCAAGGCCTTAAGAACCTCACGGGTGAGTCGTGCGCTTTAAAACCCCTGATTGATTGATTGAGTGTGTCCCATTACAGTCAATGTGCTTGCTCCAGCACAGCTACGAACTCATGCCTGTTCTGGGGGCAGCCAGTCTGTCTTTTGATTTGCAGGTGGCACCCAGGCTTGCATTACAGGTGAGATCTCCCTGGAGGTGGTCAGTGACAGGGATCCCTTTTCTCCTTTTCCAAGGGATGACATCAGGGGTTACCTTGATAGTGCACCACCTCTATCTATCGCAGGTCGCTGTGCCTCCTAACTGCTTCTTTGACTGTGCACCTGCCATATGGTGTTAGCACAGAATCAAAGTGTTCCTTAATTTGCATTCTGCCATGCCCCCAAGCAAATGAGGGAATGTCTCCTGAGATTGCGCTGGTGTTACTTGTGCATTGGCATAATCTGCATTACAGAAGGGGCTGGCAAGCATCTGTGGCCCCTTCTGTAATAAACTATCCTGGTGGTGCAGAAAGCATTCACACCCACCGGTTGCTTCTCCGGTGCACTTTGTGTAAGGTCCCTGGATTCCATTCTGCTTACAGGAATGTTTACACTTCTTTTTTTAGAATATATGACACTCCACGAAAGAAATCAATGACTGTCATAGAATTTTTTAAAAGCTCTTGGACATATTTGAGAAATATAAAAAAGTCAAAAGGTTGCTCTAGACCCTGGAATTAAATATGACTTTTTTTCTTTCATTTTTGTTAATCGAACTCATAATATCCTAGCCTAACATTCAAACACTTTCTCAATTCCATGTAGAAAAATGAATGAGATCTAGTGCCTCATCACCTTAAAATAATGTGTATATGGGATATTTGAATCCTCCAAAGAGCAGTGAAAGTACTTGTGTTTAAAAATGGCGTAAGGATTTTTAAATCGATATTTTATTATTTTCTATATTATAACTTTCAATTTGCAGTCACTACTGTTTCGACCAGTTACCTCAGATCCCTTTAATGCTAATTGTTCCACGGGACACCTCAGAGAGCCAGATCTTCATGGAACACGCATAGCAGCAAACACCATTAGCTAAAATGCTAGTACAGGATTACTGGGCAAATTAATGAATCTCAATTATGCTAATGAGTTATGTTCATAATGAAATGCATTTAAAGAGCAATTCGTTAAAAAGCATATGCAAGATCAATAGTAGAGTAGTCACATTTTAAATATTTCAGGTGCTGAGTACCATCTGTTTTCAAACAGCACTGTAATATCTTTTGTACTCTTCCTCTGATCAGTTGACCAGTTATCCTCCTGTGTGTATACATAATTTTTGAATTTAAAGGGATCTCGCAGTTGAGAAAAAAGCTTTCATCATTGTTTTTTAATTGGCTTAACACCTGTTCTATTACAGAAAATGTGCGCCCCTCCAGTGCTCAATGTGCAGTGCTCATCAGCACAGCGTCCAAATTAAGCTCAGTTTTTCATCCGCAAAAAAAGAAAAGCTTTGCTATGGAATCTGCTGCGATTGGTGACACGTATTAAGAAATCTTTTTGAGAAAAGAACTGTTGTAATCTCAGAGGAACGGCCTTGCTTTGGGACAGATAGAGATTTCAGATGTTGCCGCCCTACTATTTTAATACGTTAGTGCAAACGTTTTTATTTTGCCAAACAAGCTCCAATTGGGGTATTAGATTGTGTGAAGGGTACACATTGGCAAAATCAGCTGTAGGAGAATGTAGGGGCATATTATCAAGAACGGAGTTAAAATTATCGCCGGTTTAGCGGCAGAAAACTGCCGCTAAAGCGGCGATAATGGGCTTGATAATAAGCCCTGGAGAATTCCAAAGAAGCCCATGTTCACACCAGAACATGGACTTCTATTGGAATTCTCAAGGGCATATTATCAAGCCCATTATCGCCGCTTTAGCGGCAGTTTTCTGCCGCTAAACCGGCGATAATTTTTAACGCCGTTCTTGATAATATGCCCCGTAGTCATTTCAGTGCTGAACAGGTCGTTCTGACATAAAAAGGGTGGCATTTATGAGGAGTTCTATGTGCACATGAAAGACATAAAAATATAACATTTGTAAAAATAAATAGTGCAAATTATCCTTGGGTTTGTTGCACGAAAAATGAATATGAAACATTGTCTCACAAGCAAACGTCAGGCAAGATACCTGGTGATAGACTTTCTAAAGGTACATGAAATGAAGCCAGAGCAGCAACTGTGGTTCCAGGCGCATCCAGTTTCACAGTTTCCGAAATATGTTTTCTGTTTGAACCATGCTCCTGCAAGTGACAATGGTACGATATACATAAGCAGCAGAAAAAAATCAGAATGT
>CAWUFW010032235.1:0-14227 GCA_963921515.1 Calotriton arnoldi | reverse complement strand
TATATATATATATATATATATATATATATATATATATATATATATATATATATATATATATATATATATATATATATATATATATATATGTAAAGGCTCCAAGTTTGCCCGCAGGCAGGACCGCACTCTCCAGCACTCGACCGGCGGGTAAGGTTAACAGCTGCAATTCCATGTGTTTACAGTCCTTGTGTCAATGATCACAGCCTGACGCGTTTCTGGGCGGTCGAGTGCTGGAGAGTGCGGTCCTGCCTGCAGGCAAACTTGGAGCCTTTATGTTGTACGCGGCTGCCCGGCCCGAGGACTCGCACCACCCCGTGAGGACGGGCGCCACGGAGCTTCGAATTTTTGGAGTCCTATAAGTGGACCAGCAACGCAGGGATTAATGGCTAACATGTAATTCCAGGCCCATTGAGGGCTTAAAAGTCACAGTAGTTATTATCATCGTGCAACCATCTGGAAAATGGACTACCAGCCAGACAAATCATCGCGTTGCACTCATTCGAGTAGCCCATCTGAGGGATGTTAATTGTGAATATAAGTGGGTGTGTCCATATGCACGAACCGGATGTCAAGCCTCTGATGAGGGCAAGAAGCCCAGGAACGCGTCAGGCTGTGATCATTGACACAAGGACTGGAAACACATGGAATTGCACCTGTTAACCTTACCCGCCGGTCGAGTGCTGGATAGTGCGGTCCTGCCTGCGGGCAAACTTGGAGCCTTTATGTTGCACGCGGCTACCTGGCCCCGAGGACTCGCACCACACCGTGAGGACTGGGAGCCACGGAGCTTCGAATTTTCGGAGTCCTGTAAGTGGACCAGCAATGCAGGGATTAATGGCTAACATGTAATTCCAGGCCCATTGAGGGCTTAAAAGTCACAGTAGTTATTATCATTGTGCAACCATCTGGAAAATGGACTACCAGCCCCACAAATCATCGCGTTGCACTCATTCGAGTAGCCCATCTGAGGGCTGTTAATTGTGAATATAAGTGGGTGTGTCCATATGCACGAACCGGATGTCAAGCCTCTGATGAGGGCGAGAAGCCCAGAAAACCGTCAGGCTGTGATCATTGACACAAGGACTGTAAACACATGGAATTGCAGCTGTTAACCTTACCTGCCAGTCGAGTGCTGGAGAGTGCGGTCCTGCCTGCGGGCAAACTTGGAGCCTTTATGTTGTACGCGGCTGCCCGGCCGCGAGGACTCGCACTACCCCGTGAGGACTAGGGGCCACGGAGCTTCGAATTTTCGGAGTCCTGTAAGTGGACCAGCAACGCAGGGATTAATGGCTAACATGTAATTCCAGGCCCATTGAGGGCTTAAAAGTGACAGTAGTTATCATCGTGCAACCATCTGGAAAATGGACTACCAGCCCCACAAATCATCGCGTTGCACTCATTCGAGTAGCCCATCTGAGGGCTGTCAATTGTGAATATAAGTGGGTGTGTCCATATGCACGAACCGGATGTCAAGCCTCTGATGAGGACGAGAAGCCCAGAAACGTGTCAGGCTGTGATCATTGACACAAGGACTGTAAACACATGGAATTGCAGCTGTTAACCTTACCCGCCGGTCGAGTGCTGGAGAGTGCGGTCCTGCCTGCGGGCAAACTTGGAGCCTTTATGTTGTACGCGGCTGCCCGGCCGCGAGGACTCGCACCACCCCGTGAGGACTAGGGGCCACGGAGCTTCGAATTTTCGGAGTCCTGTAAGTGGACCAGCAACGCAGGGATTAATGGCTAACATGTCATTCCAGGCCCATTGAGGGCTTAAAAGTGACAGTAGTTATCATCGTGCAACCATCTGGAAAATGGACTACCAGCCCCACAAATCATCGCGTTGCACTCATTCGAGTAGCCCATCTGAGGGCTGTCAATTGTGAATATAAGTGGGTGTGTCCATATGCACGAACCGGATGTCAAGCCTCTGATGAGGGCGAGAAGCCCAGAAACGTGTCAGGCTGTGATCATTGACACAAGGACTGTAAACACATGGAATTGCAGCTGTTAACCTTACCCGCCGGTCGAGTGCTGGAGAGTGCGGTCCTGCCTGCGGGCAAACTTGGAGCCTTTATGTTGCACGTGGCTACCTGGCCGCGAGGACTCGCACCACACCGTGAGGACTGGGAGCCACGGAGCTTCGAATTTTCGGAGTCCTGTAAGTGGACCAGCAATGCAGGGATTAATGGCTAACATCTAATTCCAGGCCCATTGAGGGCTTAAAAGTGACAGTAGTTATTATCATTGTGCAACCATCTGGAAAATGGACTACCAGCCCCACAAATCATCGCGTTGCACTCATTCGAGTAGCCCATCTGAGGGCTGTTAATTGTGAATATAAGTGGGTGTGTCCATATGCACAAACCGGATGTCAAGCCTCTGATGAGGGCGAGAAGCCCAGAAAACCGTCAGGCTGTGATCATTGACACAAGGACTGTAAACACATGGAATTGCAGCTGTTAACCTTACCCGCCAGTCGAGTGCTGGAGAGTGCGGTCCTGCCTGCGGGCAAACTTGGAGCCTTTATGTTGTACGCGGCTGCCCGGCCGCGAGGACTCGCACCACCCCGTGAGGACTAGGGGCCACGGAGCTTCGAATTTTCGGAGTCCTGTAAGTGGACCAGCAACGCAGGGATTAATGGCTAACATGTAATTCCAGGCCCATTGAGGGCTTAAAAGTGACAGTAGTTATCATCGTGCAACCATCTGGAAAATGGACTACCAGCCCCACAAATCATCGCGTTGCACTCATTCGAGTAGCCCATCTGAGGGCTGTCAATTGTGAATATAAGTGGGTGTGTCCATGTGCACGAACCGGATGTCAAGCCTCTGATGAGGGCGAGAAGCCCAGAAACGTGTCAGGCTGTGATCATTGACACAAGGACTGTAAACACATGGAATTACAGCTGTTAACCTTACCCGCCGGTCGAGTGCTGGAGAGTGCGGTCCTGCCTGCGGGCAAAATTGGAGCCTTTATGTTGTACGCGGCTGCCCGGCCGTGAGGACTCGCACCACCCCGTGAGGACTTGGAGCCATGGAGCTACGAATTTTCGGAGTCCTGTAAGTGGACCAGCAACGCAGGGATTAATGGCTAACATGTAATTCCAGGTCCATTGAGGGCTTAAAAGTGACAGTAGTTATTATCATCGTGCAACCATCTGGAAAATGGACTACCAGCCCCACAAATCATCGTGTTGCACTCATTCGAGTAGCCCGTCTGAGGGTTGTTAATTGTGAATATAAGTGGGTGTGTCCATATACACGAACCGGATGTCAAGCCTCTGATGAGGGCAAGAAGCCCAGAAACGCGTCAGGCTGTGGTCATTGACACAAGGACTGTAAACACATGGAATTGCAGCTGTTAACCTTACCCGCCGGTCATGTGCTGGCGAGTGCGGTCCTGCCTGCGGGCAAACTTGGAGCCTTTATATATATATATATATATATATATATATATATATATATATATATATATATATACACATATATATATGTGTATGTGTATAACTTGATGATATACACATAATACATATATATATATATTCAAGGATCGCAGATGTGCAGAATAAAAACTGTATACTTATTTATATATACTTACATTCTCAATATTTTGGTTAATGTTTATTTTATAACATGGTAGTACAATATTATTAATTTGATATCCTCACATACAAAGTTGTGGGCAGAGCGGGAAATGTGAGCCTCATTAGTGGAGGCTGGAGTTGGCCTTAATCTTTTCTGAAGTCATTTTTGTATTCTTTACAGCTTCCTGAATGCCTTTCTAGAGACTGCATGAGACAGAGGAGTTTTTCATTGATTTTGAGCATCCCAGATCATATTGCTGGAAGAGTATGGGTAAGTGAAAAAGTATTTTAATGAAGGAATAGGAACCAGGTATTTGGGTCTTTCAGTTGCCCTCCATGCATGTTCTCTAACATTGGATCCACTATAAATGTTATTTCCCACACCCTGTTCCCAATCCATAACTAACCTGACCAGCCTCTAAACAAACCTTTTCCTAGCATTTCTCACCAACCAATAATACCTCTAAACCTTAGACCATCTTCTTAGTATTTCAACTTGTGACACTGTCATCAAGCTCACTTCACCAGCCCATTAATCTTTTTTTCTGGCAAACTCTTCCCCCTTTCCTCTTCTTTCCCTTATGTCTGGATTAGACGTCACTCTTCTTTTAGCTTCCCCATTTCATTCTCTGGCACTTCCTCCTTACCTACTAAACATACAAATAAAGTGTAAATAAGTTCAATCGGTATAGATCTTCATACACATTGGATATTTTTTGGCTCTCTAGTTTTAACCACATCCATATTTCTACATTTATATGCACATGCTTCTCATACAATTCATGAGATTGCATCAGGTAGATAAACTTGACATTTAAAGGAGCATGTGATCACCTTCTTAAACGCAGGCGCTGCTAAACACTTTGATGAGGGTTTTTTATTATGGGCATGGTGTTGGATGGATAATGGAAGTGGGCCTTGGAGTACGTTTTGCCTCATGCTATTTTTTACCACTTCAGCAGCCACGCTGGCCCACCACAGAGGCAATGATGAGGCAGAACAACAGATTGCTACTTTGCTCTAGCGAAAGGGTAAGTGAGACAGGATTTTAAAGTCCGATATGTTTTTGGGTATTGTCTTTGTCCTAGTACATTTTATCTTGTTGGCTTCTGCAATGGTGGATGGTCTACAAAGCCAATCTCATCCCTTGTCCTCTCCCCCCGTCTAAAGCAAAACTGTACAATCTCTTCTTTACAACATCCAAATCTTAATGGTCTATGGGTATTGTAATGACTTTTTGTGAAGGTTTATCAATGGCAAATGAATGCTGTTTTTGCAAGGATTAATAAAGGCCACCAATCAATTCTTTACATAAATGAATATTTACAATGCACAATTTGCAAGACAGTCCGCCTCTCATCCTTTCGTTCACTCCTCCAGGCTATCCCATACTCCCTTCACATCCCTCTTCTGTATCTACGCAGAGTAAACATATTTATCAAATCATAACCACTTTTCAAGGTGAGCTTGCAACTATTCTGCCATTGATACACAGATTATATTTATTTTTACTTGCTAGATTTGCAGAATGTGTATACCCACATCCCCATTTAGAAGTGCCTAAGACCTCATCTGACAGTTGTACTGTTTACAATCCATTACAAAATAAAAGTAGCCCCTTTTTGCCCTGCAGATGCCTCATAACATTTTGCTGTTTTCTGTAAATAGTGACGGCAATTTTGACATAACATGCACACCATAGTTGTCAGTCCAATGGGGAGTGGCAATCCTATTTCAGATACAGACTCATTGTTTGATGTTTGCAGAGGACTTGCCCTCCCACCCTTCTTGGTATATGACATCACCAGAACCCCTCTATAGCATATCGGACCATATTACCTGTTACCGTTTATGTATTGTTTATTTTACATATTTACTTTGGGGTAATTAACTTGAAAGACATGGATTTCAAACAGACAAATGTTTATTTGCAATAGTAAGTACAATATTGGATTATACTGTTTAGTTGCCTGCAGTGAAATAAAAAGTAATGCTTGATTATCCTGAATAACGAATTTTAGAAAAAAACACTTGTCTGTTAGTAAGCACGAGTAAGGGATTGTCCAAGCTGTTCTCTCAAAGGGTCAGCTAACAATGACATTTATTGGATTTAGAATATTTACGTTTTTCGACTCTCCTCTTAACTTTTTTCCCGTGCACAGAACTGTACACAGTTTGGCATGGTGGACCGTACCTTGCCAAATTTGTTGCAGGGTTTAAGGTCTTGGTGAAATCTGAAAAAGCCTTTTCAATGGAGCATTTGTATAAACCATAACTACATAATGGTGACTGCATTGTGTGCTATAGATATTTGTATATATATATATATATATATATATATATATATTCACTGAAAAAAACATAGGTTTTAGGGACAGTTATAGTTAGTTGGACATTTCACTCGTACAAAACCATAGAAATTCCCCCGTTATAGTTAGTTCAGCTAACTATAACTCGCGCCCCCGCAATGCACTGCTGATGACGTCACATATTACATCACTCATGACATGGTCAGTGACATCACTGATGACATCACTGATGACATCTCAAATGACATTACTGATGACATCACTGATGATATCATCCAGTGACTGTGTGTTTCTGTAAAGTTTAAATATGTTTAATATATATAGGGAAAGGCGTATTGAAAAATGAGTGGGTGTATAAGTGTCTGAATGGATGATTTAGTACGTGCGTGACTGACTCTACAAGTGAGTGATTAAACGTATCTTACTGAATGCATGGGTTAGTGACTAAACTGTGTGAATGTCTGTATCCGTCTGTTTGTTGGTGTGTAAGTGGATGCATGGATTTGCGAATAGCTACATGAGTGTCTATATGGGTTATTGATTGGTTCTCTGAGTATCTGTATGGCTGCCTGAGTGTTTGTGTGGGTGGGGTGTGTGTGACTCTGTACATAGATGTGTGAGTGGGTGATTCACTGGGTGCATGATTTCAAGAGTGCATCTGTGATGGACTGCTTGGGTGGGTGAGTGTGTGTATGGGTGTGTTAGTGAGTGAATGTATATCTCAGTGGTACATGTGCGAGTAACTACATATGTAAAGGGCAGTATATATGTGTGTTAGAGTATTTAAATGGCTATAAGTGAGAGTGTGTGATTGTGAGAGTGGCTGTATGGATGCGTGTGTGCTTGCATCAGTTATTGTATAAGAGCGTAAGAATGTGCTAGTATTTGTATGAGTAAGTGAGCTGGTGTGTGTATAACTGTATAGGTGAGTAAATGGGTGTGTGATTAAGTTTTTTGCATGACTGACTAGGTGTGTGAGTACCTCTATGGCTGAGTGGCGGTGTGTGAGTGTTTATATAGGTGTATGAGTGCATATGATAGTCCTGTACTGAGTGACTGTAAGTATGAGTGACTGTACGAGTGAGTGAGTAGATGTGTGTGTGTGTAGACCTAAGAATCAGTGAGTGGGTATGTAGTTATTGGTATTGGAGTGTGTATGGTTTTGAGAATGGCAGTCTGTAATTTAGAGTGGGTGTATCAAAAGTTATATTAGGGTGTGAGAAGATGCATGAAATTATCACATGGATGATGTCATCAGTGATGTCATTTGAGATGTCATCAGTGATGTCATCAGTGATGTCACTGACCATGTCATGAGTGATGTAATATGTGACGTCATCAGCAGTGCATTGTGGGGGCACGAGTTATAGTTAGCTGAACTAACTATAACGGGGGAATTTCTATGGTTTTGTACGAGTGAAATGTCCAACTAACTATAACTGTCCCTAAAACCTATGTTTTTTTCAGTGAATTTCAAAGGTTTTTTAAATGCTAATTTCTAACTATAACGTGCCTGAAACCTATGATTTTTTTAGTGAATTTCAAAGGTTTTTTAAATGCTAGTTTCTAACTATGACTACAGAGGTAGGACATGTGAAGAAAGAAGAAAAAACGCACAGAAAGAAGCAAAAGATGTGCAGAAAGAACCAACAGAGGAGCAGAAAGAGGCCTTGTTGCAAAATCATCCTGTGCCCACAACTTTTTCAGACGGGTACTGGTGGTAACTGACTCTGACTAACCTGAGCCAGTGCTATGCTAAAAGACACTTAGAATACAGTGAAAACACCTACATACACTAGGGAACACTATGCGTTGGGGTACCCCTGTGATTAGCATGACCTCCTCTGTAAGTCCCTAGTACATAATAGGGCAGGGGGATTAAAACTACCTCTTAAAACGCGCTACAGGGCGCGTTTGCACAGTGGTGAAGGGAGGGGGCCTGAGGTGACATGTGTGGAAACGCGCCCCGTGGCGCGTTTTAAGTTGCGGGATTAAGTCCCCTTGAATCCTGAGGGTCCCTGGGGCCCAACTAGCCCCCAGGTACCTACAGTTAGGACCATAGAGCTGAGTTGCAGAGAGGCGTTCCGAGGCCACGCACCTTTTTTCACCTCTCTGCAATGCAACTCTGTTGTGCTTACTGAAGGTACCTGGTGGGCTAGTTGGCCCCCAGGGTCCCTCAGGATTCAAGGGGAATTAATTCCCCAACTTAAAACGCACCACAGGGCGTGTTTGCGCACATGTCACTTGAGGCCCCGCCCCTCCCTTCACCACTGTGCAAACGCGCCCCGTGGTGCGTTTTAAGTTGGGGGATTAGGTCACCTTGAATCCTGAGGGTCCCTGTGGCCCAACTAGCCCACCAGGTACTTCCAATAAGCACCACAGGCCTGCGTTGCAACGCCTGTAACAAATTGTGCAGTTGTGTTTAGGTAGTGAAGAGGGTCGTGCTGGGGGTAGTGTTTTAGGGTTTAGGGTAGTGCAGTGGTGTTTGTGTAGTGTAGGGGGTCATGCTGGGGGTAGATTTAGGGTTTAGGGTAGTGCAGTGGTGTTTGGGTAGTGTAGGGAGTCGTGTTGGGGGAGTGTTTTAGGGTTTAGGGTAGTGCAGTGGTGTATGGGTAGTGTAGGGGGTCGTGCTGGGGGTAGTGTTTTAGGGTTTAGGGTAGTGCAGTGGTGTTTGGGTAGTGTAGGGGGTCGTGCTGGGGGTAGTGGTTTAGGGTAGTGCAGTAGTGTGTGGGTAGTGTAGGGGGTACTGCTGGGGGTAGTGTTTTAGGGTTTAGGATAGTGCAATGGTGTTTGGGTAGTGTAGGGGGTACTGCTGGGGGTAGTGTTTTAGGGTTTAGAGTAGTGCAGTGGTGTTTGGGTAGTGTAGGGGGTACTACTGGGGGTAGTGTTTTAGGGTTTAGGGTAGTGCAGTGGTGTTTGGGTAGTGTAGGGGGTACTACTGGGGGTAGTGTTTTAGGGTTTAGGGTAGTGCAGTGGTGTTTGGGTAGTGTAGGGGATCGTGATGGGGTAGTTTTTAGGGCTTATGGTAGTGCAGTGGTGTTTGGGTAGTGTAGGGGGTAGTGTTTTAGGGTTTAGGGTAGTGCAGTTGTGTTTGTGTAGTGTAGGGGGTCGTGCTGGGGTAGTGTTTTAGGGTTTAGTGTAGTGCAGTGGTGTTTGTGTAGTATAGGAGGTCTTGTTTTAGGGTTTAGGGTAGTGCAGTGGTCTTTGGTTAGTGTAGGGAGTCGTGCGGGGGTAGTGTTTTAGGGTTTAGGGTAGTGCAGTGATCTTTGGGTAGTATAGGGGGTCGTGCGGGGGTAGTGTTTTAGGGTTTATGGTAGTGCATTGGTGTTTGGGTAGTGTAGGGGGTCATGCGGGGGGTAGTGTTTTAGGGTTTAGGGCAGTGCAGTGGTGTTTGGGTAGTGTAGGGGGTCGTGCTGGGGGAGTGTTTTAGGGTTTAGGGCAGTGCAGTGGTGTTCGGGTAGTGTAGGGGGTCGTGCTGGGGGAGTGTTTTAGGGTTTAGGGCAGTGGAGTGGTGTTCGGGTAGTGTAGGGGGTCGTGCTGGGGGAGTGTTTGAGGGTTTAGGGCAGTGCAGTGGTGTTCGGGTAGTGTAAGGGGTCATGCTGGGGGAGTATTTTAGGGTTTAGGGTAGTGCAGTGGTGTTCGGGTAGTGTAGGGGGTCATGCTGGGGGTAGTGTTTTAGGGTTTAGGGCAGTGCAGTGGTGTTCGGGCAGTGTAGGGGGTCATGCTGGGGGTGGTGTTTTAGGGTTTAGGGCAGTGCAGTGGTGTTCGGGCAGTGTAGGGGGTCATGCTGGGGGTGGTTCTCAGGGTTTAGGGCAGTGCAGTGGTGTTCGGGCAGTGTAGGGGGTCGTGCAGGGGGTGGTGTTTCAGGGTTTAGGGCAGTGGTGTTCGGGCAGTGAAGGGGGTCGTGCTGGGGGTGGTGTTTCAGGGTTTTGGGCAGAGCAGTGGTGTTCGGGCAGTGTAGGGGGTCGTGCTGGGCGTGGTGTTTCAGGGTTTAGGTTAGTGCAGTGGTGTTCGGGCAGTGTAGGGGGTCTTGCTGGGGGTGGTGTTTCAGGATTTAGGGCAGTGGTGTTCGGGCAGTGTAGGGGGTCTTGCTGGGGGTGATGTTTCAGGGTTTTGGGCAGAGCAGTGGTGTTCGGGCAGTGTAGGGGGTCGTGCTGGGCGTGGTGTTTCAGGGTTTAGGGCAGTGCAGTGGTGTTCGGGCAGTGTAGGGGGTCGTGCTGGGGCTGGTGTTTCAGGGTTTTGGGCAGAGCAGTGGTGTTCGGGCAGTGTAGGGGGTCGTGCTGGGCGTGGTGTTTCAGGGTTTAGGGCAGTGCAGTGGTGTTTGGGCAGTGTAGGGGGTCTTGCTGGGGGTGGTGTTTCAGGATTTAGGGCAGTGGTGTTCGGGCAGTGTAGGGGGTCTTGCTGGGGGTGATGTTTCAGGGTTTAGGGCAGTGCAGTAGTGTTCGGGCAGTGTAGGGGGTCTTGCTGGGGGTAGTGTTCCAGGGTTTAGGGCAGTGCAGTGGTGTTCGTGCAGTGTAGGGGGTCGTGCTGGGGGTGGTGTTTCAGGGTTTAGGGCAGTGCAGTGGTGTTCGGGCAGTGTAGGGGGTCGTGCTGGGGGTGGTGTTTCAGGGTTTAGGGCAGTGCAGTGGTCTTCGGGCAGTGTAGGGGGTCGTGCAGGGGGTGGTGTTTCAGGGTTAAGGGCAGTGCAGTGGTGTTCGGGCAGTGTAGGGGGTCGTGCTGGGGCTGGTGTTTCAGGGTTTAGGGCAGTGCAGTGGTGTTCGGGCAGTGTAGGGGGTCTTGCTGGGGGTGGTGTTTCAGGGTTTAGGGCAGTGGTGTTCGGGCAGTGTAGGGGGTCTTGCTGGGGGTGATGTTTCAGGGTTTAGGGCAGTGCAGTGGTGTTCGGGCAGTGTAGGGGGTCTTGCTGGGGGTAGTGTTTCAGGGTTTAGGGCAGTGCAGTGGTGTTGGTGCAGTGTAGGGGGTCGTGCTGGGGGTGGTGTTTCAGGGTTTAGGGCAGTGCAGTGGTGTTCGGGCAGTGTAGGGGGTCGTGCTGGGGCTGGTGTTTCAGGGTTTAGGGCAGTGCAGTGGTGTTCGGGCAGTGTAGGGTGTCGTGCTGGGGCTGGTGTTTCACGGTTTATGGCAGTGCAGTGGTGTTCGGGCAGTGTAGGGGGTCGTGCTGTGGCTGGTGTTTCAGGGTTTAGGGCAGTGCAGTGGTTTTTGGGCAGTGTAGGCAGTCGTGCTGGGGCTGGTGTTTCAGGGTTTAGGGCAGTGCAGTGGTGTTCGGGCAGTGTAGGGGGTCGTGCTGGGGCTGGTGTTTCAGGGTTTAGGGCAGTGCAGTGGTGCTCGGGCAGTGTAGGGGGTCATGCTGGGGGTGGTGTTTCAGGGTTTAGGGTAGGTCAGTGGTGTTCGGGCAGTGTAGGGGGTCATTCTGGGGCTGGTGTTTCAAGGTTTAGGGCAGTGCAGTGGTGTTCGGGCAGTGTAGGGGGTCGTGCTGGGGGTGGTGTTTCAGGGTTTAGGGCAGTGCAGTGCAGTGGTGTTCGGGCAGTGTAGGGGGTCGTGCTGGGGGTGGTGTTTCAGGGTTTAGGGCAGTGGTGTTCGGGCAGTGTAGGGGGTCTTGCTAGGGGTGATGTTTCAGGGTTTAGGGCAGTGCAGTGGTGTTTGGGCAGTTTAGTGGGTCTTGCTGGGGGTAGTGTTTCAGGGTTTAGGGCAGTGCAGTGGTGTTCGGGCAGTGTAGGGGGTCGTGCTGGGGGTGGTGTTTCAGAGTTTAGGGCAGTGCAGTGATGTTCGGGCAGTGTAGGGGGTCGTGAAGGGGGTGGTGTTTCAGGGTTTAGTGCATTGGTGTTCGGGCAGTGTAGGGTGTCGTGCTGGGGGTGGTGTTTCAGGGTTTAGGGCAGTGCAGTGGTGTTCGGGCAGTGTAGGGGGTCGTGCAGGGGCTGGTGTTTCAGGGTTTAGGGCAGTGCAGTGGTGTTCGGGCAGTGTATGGGGTCGTGCTGGGGGTAGTGTTTTAGGGTTTAGGGTAGTGCAGTGGTGCTTGTGTAGTGTAGGGGGTCGTGCTGGGGGTAGTGTTTTAGGGTTTAGGGTAGTGCAGTGGTGTTTGTGTAGTGTAGGGGTCATGTTTTAGGGTAGTGCAGTGGTGTTTGGGTAGTGTAGGGGGTCATGCTGGGGGTAGTGTTTTAGGATTTAGGTTAGTGCAGTGGTGTTTGGGTAGTGTAGGGGGTCATGCTGGGGGAGTGTTTTAGGGTTTAGGATAGTGCAGTGGTGTTTGGGTAGTGTAGGGGGTCGTGCTGGGGGTAGTGTTTTAGGATTTAGGTTAGTGCAGTGGTGTTTGGGTAGTGTAGGGGGTCGTGCTGGGGGTAGTGTTTTAAGGTTTAGGGTAGTGCAGTGGTGTTTGTGTAGTGTAGGGGGTCATGCTGGGGGTAGTGTTTTAGGGTTTAGGATAGTGCAGTGGTGCTTGTGTAAGGTAGGGGTCATGCTGGGGGTAGTGTTTTAGGGTTCAGGGTAGTGCAGTGGTGTTTTTGTAGTGTAGGGGGTCATGTTTTAAGATGCAACGCTCCAATACCTGACCAGTCTGCACTACATAAAACTGCAAAAAAACTAAAAATAAAAAGTGTTTTGTACACTTTTGTCATTGGGCTATATGTGGGCTACATCTGGGTAATATTTGTGCTACATTTGGGCTCTTTTTTCTCTGGTGGCCTTCTTGGAAGACTTCATTTTTATGAAGTTTCCTAATTTCCTCATTTACTGCAGTCTCCTCAGTAGGAAATGCTTTCAGTTTTTTACTTTGATTCCATCAAGAAGGCATTGAGATGTGTCTCACATTTGCCATAAATTCAGAATGTTAGCACTCTAGTTGCTCATTAGATCACTGTAGTAAAGCTACTGCTCACCAGGGAGTTAACTGGAAGTCTGCTGCTGGTATTGAAAGTGATTGTTTCAGTCTGCATGTCAGAGTTTTCTAATGAAATAGAAGAGGATTTGAGATCTCACTTAAAACATGCCCTAATTTTTCTTTCTGCAGCACTAACCATAATTTCTATTTCAAAAAGAACCCCCTCATTTTGTTCCTTTTTAAATTAAATGTTTTTAGTGTTAACGGTTTATTCCAATTAAGATGGCTTCAGGTGTGCCATACTTTTGTCATAAGTAAGGCTGTTAGCGCTCTAGTTGTTCTTTAGAACACTCTGGGAAGCTGCAGTAGAACACAAAGGCATCAACTGGCAGGCTGCTCCTGTTGAAATATAACAGGAAGATATTTGAGATCACACTTGAAACATGTCCTAATTTTTCTTTCTACAGCACTAACCATAATTTCTATGACAAAATGAACCCCATCATTTTGTTCCTTTTTAAATTAAATGTTTTAAGTGTTACCAGTTTATTCCAATCAAGATGGCTTCAGGTGTGCCATACTTTTGTCATAAGTAAGGCTGTTAGCACTCTAGTTGTTCTTTAGAACACTCTGGGAAGCTGCAGTAGAACACACAGGAATCAACTGACAGTCTCTGCCCTTGTTGGATGTACATGTTTTACTGAGAATGTCAGACTTCATTCTCACATGACTGAGAAAGATAATGTGAATTTACAGAAAATATGCTCTCATTTTAGCTTCTGGAGCACCTTCCAAAACTCTATGGGACAAGCATGTGAAAATAGTTTTCTCTCAAACATGATTCATGATATCCCAGCAGAAGGTTTTTCACAGGGTAAAATCACCTTAGAACACACCACAATTCCTGAAATTAGTATGGTACCATCAACAAATGAATTCTAATGTAACTAAAGTCTGTTATCACCCTTAATAGTTCTCCTTTTGGTATCCCTCAAAATCTTTGATTCACTACAATGCATTTCAATGGGGTACTATCATGTATATTGGTCTCAAGATGGCTGCCAGCAATTCCAGGATGAAGTGCTGACAGCCAATCAGATCTCACAATGACATGTGTGGTTAGGCTCCGCCCAGATATATATGTGATTTTATGTTTGATTTTCTCAGGAACTACTGAACGGATTTACACCATTTAAGCAAAAGGCACGATTCTGAACCAAGGGCTACCTTTTTGGCAAATTTGGTGTAATTCCGTTCAGCAGTTCGGGCTGTAGCTGCGACTAAATGTTCCCATGGAAAATTGCATGGGGAAAACACGTTTTGGGACCCCCTTTTTCTCGGCCCCCGCTTGCCGAATCACCCCGAGACTTTCAGGATAGGAGCGGAACGGAGCGCCCCAACAAGTTGGAAAATTTCGCGAAGATTCGTCAACCGGCGCCAAGGTTATTTCAAATAGAATGTTGCGGATTTCCTATGGAAAATAGGTCCTAACTATAACTATCTACTGGCGACCACCAGTAGATAATAT
>CAWUFW010032234.1:0-14231 GCA_963921515.1 Calotriton arnoldi | reverse complement strand
CCCCCACCAGCGCGTGCACACTACACATCCACCATCGCATCCACATATGACACACAGGCCAAATCCTAACATCGCGGAACACATGTGTACACACCACCTGGGACTAGGAACCAACCACCCCGTCACGGCCCCAAAGCGCCGATGGACGCCGCCACACATGCGCACAACGCAGAGGCCAACCGCAGCGCCATGCATGCGTCGCACACAGACACAGGGACACAACCAAGCAGCACACACACCAGCCCCACCCGAACGCACATGACACGTGACAGGCCTGCCACAGACATGTCCCCAACGCCCAATTCACGGACAACACCCAACGCCACACAACCGACGCACACATGTCAGTGAAGTCACGCAACAGCAGGACACACCCCAGTGTAACAAACATGGCGAAGCACACAGCGGCGGCAACACCAACTAGGAGAAGCAGGGGCCCCTTCGGGAAGAGGAACGCCAGTACCACACTGAAAAACCCATACCACCCTGCACATATGAACAAGACACATGAAACGGAACACCAAAGAGCCCGGTGACCGACAACAGGTGGCCCAAGAATTACATCCACACACAAGGCCCAACGCAGAGCGGAAAGGCAGCCTGCCGCCCACACAAGGGAGAGCAGACAGCACTGAATGACCTTCCATTCCAACACCGAAACCACAGCCCTACGACAGAAGCCGGTGAATACAGCCATTGTCCAAGAATAGACCAACACAGGCATGCCGAGGAGACCGACCACAGGGCAGATAGCGCATATCACAGAAGCACACAACGGACGGGGAAGAAAGAAGAAAACACTCCCCCATGTCGGCCACATGCAAGTTAATTGGAAGGAGTCACACAGCACTGACCTTGAACTGTCTGAGAAGCATGTGGGAAGAGGGCCCGTGTCCTCCAAACAAGCCAACAGAACACAAGTCCTGTCTCCCCACGACTACACAGAGCTCACAGCAACCCCGGAGTGTGCACATTGCAGACTGCACACACAGCCGGAGCACGCCACCACAACGCACCCGCTGCGAAATGGCAACCGCAACACACCTACCCAACTACGCCGAAGAGCTCAAGCTGTACCAAACCAGCACGATACATACATTGGGATGCGATCTCCTGTCCCTGCTGAACGTAAGTTACCGACTGACTTACCGCATCACATTGTTCAGCTGCGTCATGCCCGTCTTCTACTGTCGGAGGTGTCCCTACCAGCATCCCGTCGAGATATGCCTCTCCAGCCCGGCATGTCTGAAGGCGGACCTGCTACCACTACTCCTCCCTCTGGACGCACACGACAGGGCCTGCTCTGCCTATGGGGGCATGGCGTATGTGGCCAACATCGCACGCGCACTGAAATGGAACCACTGTGCCTCCACACGACGGATCATCGAGAACAGCTACATCGAATGTCACCCAGCATGCCCAATCATGGTCCTCCAAGGGACAACCTACGAACAACACCTTGACAGCCACCATCCGCTTCATTGGCTGGCAAACATGTACACCACCAATGACATGGAAGCCCTGCTGGGCGGCATCGCATACCTGACAACCTGTAAATACGTCGGACCACAACGCAGGTTCCCCGAGTGACCTATGAAGTCCAACCCCGCACCCATGCTCAGCTTCCGCACGGACTGGCCAGTCACCACCACAACAGCCATACCAAACGACCGGCAACTGTAACCACACCATCAACGACATCGCCATGACATCGGATATGACCGGGACATGCACACTGTTCCCCATCACATCCAGGAACACCGCATGCATCGTGGGAGGCAGTGGCATGGGCTCTGTGCATCGCACCCACATGGACGGAACTGCACGAACAACCAGGACACGACATGGATCCAGCGCACATGGACACACACACCGCTCAGTGGACATGAATAGGTCGCCTGGAGTCTGTGGGTGCTGCACCCCTCCCCACCCCCGCCCCGGGAATCCCATACCAGGACCTTTGCATGGACGACAAGTGCATACAACAACAACACGACCCCAGTGACTGTGACATGTCCAGTAACCACCACAGTGCAACAACAAGTGGCACGCCGCTGCATGCACGCAAGCACATGCCCTGATGTCATCTCACATGCACGCGTGCATGAGGAACAACCGCAGCAAACCTGTCACATGGAACTGAGATGGACTGTGCCCATGATGCCGAGCGGTCTGGTAGGCTACATGTATACCGTCTGTGTCAAAGTCCGCAGCTCCGCAGCTATACGTAAATGTACATTAGCACAGCCTTGGCCAAGCAGATGTAACCCCACACCCTATCCCATTTGTAATCATGCTCAGTATATCCTCAACATGTATTCCGCTGCCAGTAGTGTCCACTATACTGCATCACAGAGGACAGAAGACTCAATATAATGTTTGAAACCAAAACTGTCTCCGCTGACTCATTTCACAAGTACGAATGAGAGAGGATGAGAGTATGTGAAGTACACGGCAGTCGTGACATGACCATGTAGTCCACTGGTATTGGATGTCAACGCAAATGAGTAGCACTACTGTGGAAGACACACATGTGTCGTGTGAAGTCGTATGGACGCAGTGCTCAGGTGGGTGGGTGCGACGGGTAGATGCGCACATGCCAAGTTGGAGCACGCCGTGTTGGGAGGGCTCATGAACAGTACACCACCGCTTCCCTGGGCATTGTGAGAGGACACCTGTCGGGGGGGAGTGAACACGTGTGTGCACAGCAGCCGGGCACACGTACAAAGCGGTACCAGGCGCACCTCAGCCCACCCTCTGTGGACGAGCTGGATCCTGTTGTGCGCCCGCCATGCCCTTGACAAGGCACACACAGCCCCAGTCGACCAGGTGTAACCCCAACATAGTCAATCCGCACAGGCGATACAGGGCACGGGATGGCAGTGGAGCATGGTGTGTGAGAGGTCTCCTCGCGCTCCTCCTGGTCATATCACGCAGGCAATAGAACCTCAACGTCCAGCATGGCAAAAAGTCAAATGGAAGTGTAGGGGGACGCACCACAGCACGAGCAGCACTGACGTCACGGGAGGTGGCTCGCACCATCCCATCCATTGCCCATCATACCAACCACGCCACATGCCATTGCGACTAAGTGCAAGCGCGTGCGCCACCACCCCTGAGCCCTCCCCAGAGAGGCCAAAGAGTGAATGTGTGGGCCATCAGCCACAGACGGACGCGGCATGGCCGCAAGGGCAGCCACAGCCACTGGGTGTCGCAGGTGGCGGATCCGGAAGGCGAAGACTGTGATGCATAGTCCATGCAGGCCGGGTCTCCATTTGGGGCACCACGCAGGTGGACGGCGTCCCGCCACACATCATACCCTGAGACAGCCCACTCGTGCAACTGGACCCACACATACACTCCTTGCCCTCTCTGGTGCAAGCTTGGGGCTGCCTGTGCAAGCGCTAGCCTCGCAGGTGAGCATGCATATTGGGGGGCGAGGGGAGGACATGAGGGCTGGGGCGAAGATGACTGTATCACTGTCAGTTAGTACAAGGGATGACCCAGATGTGGAAAGGAAGAGACGTGTCCCGTGTGTACTGCAACTAGTCGCCAATCCAACTACCCCCCCATGTCCGGAATGTAAGCCCGCACCTAGGCCCGCCCATCCGCCACATCGAACATACCACCAGCACGACAACCTTCCCATTCGAAACACTGACTGGGGGTGGCGACCAGTGAACAATCATGTGTAGCCTACCCACGCGTACATGTGGGCCCTCCATGATCCATGTCACCTGCGGCAAAGACATGACATGCGCAATGAGGGAAGTGAGGAGAGCTGTCCGCCCCACGCGCAGAAGGTGCATCAGCTCCACAGACCCAGCAGCGAGTCCAGCAGGGGTCACATGTGCAGGGGCAGCTGTGCCTGGTGTGAAGGCACATGCATATAGACAGCACATCGACCAATGTGTAGTCTGCCCACATCCACAGTCCATCATCATGCGGACATAGGAATTGAACACAGGGCAACACATCTTAGCTGGTGCACCCACCGTGACCAACAATGCGCAATCATCGACGTACCCGCCCTGTGCATGGCCCCCCCCAACGGAGGCACATCCAGTGCCACCATCCCACACACACAAGCCTTCCACGGAACATGCTGTGTCCAATGGTCAGTACAGAGTCAGCGCCCATCTGGTGGATCCTGAACAGGAGACACATGCACACACATGCCAGCTCCCACTATGTACGACTGCCACCTGGCACGTGCAATGTAACCTCTCACCTGTGACGTGTGACTGCAAGCACACAGCCGTCTTGGCATGGGGCTGTCAATGTGGACACCAGTCAATGTTTCGGGAGCTGTGATCCGTACAGTGCTGTACATAGGGTGCAGTGCTGACACCTACTACTGTCTCATATCCCCTCGTGCCACAGGTCCCACTTGTATTGGCCGCTCAGCCCGTGCCCACATCGTCGTCGTCGTGTGCCATACTCATCCAGCCTCGGAAGCAGTACCATGCTCAGCAGACACTCATGTTGCCGTGGCGTTGCCGCTTGACGAATATGCAGTCAGTCCCCATCAGCACGCCCCGCAAGTCATTGGGGCCTAGATCCCCATGTGCATGCACATGGCAGTGGTATGTCTCACTTGCCATTGCCATTGTTGGGAGACCTGTGTAAGTGTATTGTGGCCGTGCCGTCCCAGCTTGACAGCTGGGCTGTGGCTCATGTGCTTGCTCAGTCATGTCAGTGATGTGTATGCGAAATTGCTATGTGCCGTGTTGCTTTGACATGTGTCCTCTGCCATTTAACCCAGGCGGAGACCGAACATTGACCGCCCATACCAATTGCTGGCGGACATGGACGATACAGAGGTAATCAGGAAGTTTCGGCTGGACAGGCCAACTCTGCATCGACTGTGTGCCATGTTAGAGCCCCATCTCCGTCCCCGCAGGGTGTATCCGACTGCTGTCACCCCCACGGCTAAGGTGATGGCCGCCATGCATTTCTTCGCCACTGGGTCATTCCAGCACACAGTGGGCAGTGGAGGAGGGATGTCCCAGCCCATGTTCAGCAAGGTGCTGAGGGATGTACTGGCAGCCATGATGCTGTACCGGAACAGGTACATCAGATTCCCCAGGGCTCGTGAATTGGCGGCAGTGAAGGGTGCATTCTATGCCCTTGGCAGAATCCCACACGTCGTGGGAGCCATTGACTGCACTCATGTTGGCCTTGTTCCACCACAGGCCACTGAGCACCTGTACCGCAACAGGAAGCACACGCACTCCCTGAATGTGCAAGTGGTGTGCCTTGCGGACATGGTGATCACCCACGTGTGTGCAAAGTTTCCAGGCTCGGCCCATGACGCACACATAATGCGCAACAGCATCTTGCCACGACTGATGGCCAATCTGCAACAGGATCGTGGCTGTATTGTCGGTGAGTATGTGGAGTGGTGTAGCGTGCTGGTTGTGCGATGCTGTCCCCTGTCCAGTTGGAATAGCAACGGTTCTCTGTGTCCCTCACACCCAGGTGACTCTGCGTATCCGAATGGGGCATGGCTGCTCAGTCCATTGAGGAATCCTCGCACCCCAGCAGACGATCGATACAATGAGGCACATGGGAGGACCAGACGTGTGGTCGAGCGTACCTTTGGCCTCCTCAAGTCCAGGTTCAGGTGCCTGGACCGCACCGAGGGTGCACTGGCGTACTCCCCACAGAAGGTGTGCCAGATAGTGGTGGCGTGCTGCATGCTGCACAATCTGGCCATTCGGAAGCAGATCCCCCTCATTGTAGATGACGGAGATCAACCAGGGCCCCAGCCCGCAGACCAGGACAGCTCGAGTGAGGTGGACAGCGGAGAGGAGGAAGCTGGGAATGTGCGCCAGCAGCTCATCGCCCGCTACTTCACTTGACGGTGAGTGTCCATGTACGACGGATGATGTGTCTGTATCTATGCAGGTGTGTGTGTGCTGTGTCAGGGTGGCCGTATGTTCACTGCGTGCAGTGTGTCAACGCTCCATGGCCAGGGTAGTATGCCACTGTTGGTGACTGTGGCATTGTGCCCTATTGCTCTGTGCGATGTGTGTACATTGCTTGTAGTTGTTGACATGTACTGTGTGATGGGTGTGTGACACACTCATTGAATGTGCTCCTGTTCTGTCTCCCACCCCTAGGTCCCTACAGGTCCTCCGGATTCCATTTCCATGCCACGCATCAGGTGCCTTTCCGCCCAAGGTGGCCGTTGTATTCCGTACAATAAAGACACAGGGCACAAACAGCAGTTAGTGAAAAAGGTGCATTTATTACAAACTGTGACATGTGATTGTGTGTAAGGTGATGACAAAAGTGGTGCGTGCAGTGACAATGAGCTGTCGGTCATGGCTGCGTGATGATCAGGGTGTACCCACTGGTTCTATGTCCATAGTCCAACACACACATGCCATCCAGATGGCTGTGTGGAGTGGGATCGTAGAGCAAGTCAATGCAGTGGCTGGTCAAGGAAGGCTGGCGGAAGGCTGGCTGGCTGCCTCACTTGCGACTGGAGCGTGCGAAGTCCTCCCGGGAGATCTGTTTCCTCTTCGGACGGCCCCTTCCACGTTTGGGAGGGGGTGTGTGGTGGCGACCTGCTGGTGGTGGGTGAGGTGTGCTCACTGGCTGTGGACGCAGGGGAAGTGGACACTGCTGCCCGAGCCTGCGCCCTAGCAGGTGGTGGCGGAGGTGGTGTTGCTGGCCTTGCCTGTGACCCCACCGCCACCACCAGCTGGCCCATGAGGTCCACGAGTTGGTCCATACGGGACACGAATTGGCCCATATGGGCGTCCATGGACCTCAGCACCCCCAGCACCTCCCGCGTGTCAGTAGCAGACCTGGCCCATTGTCCTTGGGCCTCTTCATAGGCCCCAAGGACTCTGTCCATTTGAGGCAGGGCATGGCTCCCAGGGGAGGCTGGCGTTTCCCTGACCCTGCTCCTCCTACCAGTCCTGCTGCCACCGGCCTGCCCACTAGCCACATTGCTCACCACGGTCCTCGCTGTGGCTCCCAGGGTGGATCCAGTCGGCCGGGCCACCACCTGCGCTGGGGCTGGTGCCAGCGAAGACGTGGTGGTGGTGGAGGCGGTGGTGGTCGGTGCGGCGATGGTGGCGGTTGCGGCAGTGGTAGTGGCCGCAATGACCGTGGGTGTGGCCGCAACGACAGTGGCAGCAGGGGACTGGGACTGTTCAGCATCCCTGGATGATGGGTTGGTGGGTAGGAGGGGTCCTGGGAGCGGCTGGGCCCTGCCACGCCAGATGGGCCAGCTTGGTGGTCCGTGTCCGAAGAGGTGGACAGATCCTCCAGATCCGTGTGTCCTCGTTGGGGGCTTGTAGGCTGGCTGTGCTGGCTGCTGTCTCCATCCCCAGCGTCCAGCAGTTCGTCACCTGTGGAGAGAATGAGATTTGTTATTGTGTTGCACCTGGCGAAGTATGTATTAGTCGTCTGACATTGGCAGTTCGTGCAATCTCGTACATGGGTTTCCCGGAGGCGAGTGTGTGGCTGTGGCATCTGTAGGTGTGTGTGCTAGGCAATGGGACTGTGTGCTGTGCACATGTGGCATGGGACGGATTGGCCATGCCGATGGGTGTGTTGCTTTGCCCCTACTCATTGTGACTCTGGTGTATGCGGGCTCCTGGCCCATCCTGGGTCTGGTTTGTACTTTGCTTTTGGAGTTCAAATGGAACGCTTAGGAACGCATATGGCAACATGGGGGCCATGCCCCAGATTCGCATTTGGGAGGGTATATGCTTTTGGGGTACATGCTGTGAGCCATGGGTGCCGAACGTGACATGTGTTGTGGCAGCATGACAGTGCATGGTCTGAGGTGTGTGCATGCCTGACATGCCCTGCATATTTGCTGTCTGTTGTGGTTACTGGACATGGCATTGGACGCATCGTTATGAGTGAGTGATAGTTGTGTGCCAGCCAACGTATTGCAGTTGTCCCATCTCCTTGGTGTGCGTGCTGCCCTGTGCCATGTGCATCACTGCAGTGCTCGGGGGGGTGTGGCCCATGTTGTGTGTTGTTGCTCACAGTGTGGCGTGCGCTTCATTGACTTCTGGCACATGGTTGGTCATGGGCATGTGTCTTAGCGTGACTGCTGTATGTGTGGCAGCTGTGCGGATGACATGCCTTTCATGAGACTGGGGCTGACGGATGGGATGGATGGTATGTTGTATGTGCATGGTGTGTCTGTGTGTTTGATGGGTTCAGTGGTGTTCGTGTGCATTTCTGTTGTTCCGCTCTGTTGCGTCTAGTGTTGTTTGTCTTACATAGGCGTAGTTGTGGGGTGTGTGGTTGACAGGCAGTAGGGGCTACATGGACAGGACTTCAATGGTGTTTCGGTTGTGTGTGATGAGTTGCACAGTGGCTGCCGTGTGGGACTATATTCAGTGTGGCTTGTGCATGCAGACGTGGCTCCTTGGGTGTTGCTATGTCTGTGATGGGTCATGTGGGGTGTGAGTCTGCTGTTCATGTCCGTGTGCACATTGTTCACTTGTTCGTGACGGTGGGCGGTGCTGCGTGTTCGTGTGCTACGTGACATGTCCCATGTGTTGGTGGTGTTATGGTCCTCATGCCTCCAGTAATCCAGCCCTGTCCAGTTTCCCACCTGCAAGTTGTTCGTGCGTGCACTGTACTGGATGCCACATGGCTCTTAGCGGGGGGTGCTCCATGTTGCAGGTCTGTGGGGGTGGGGGGGTGTAGTGGGTCGTGGGGGTGGCTGTACACCCACTGACACCGATTGCTGTGGACCGTGATGTCTGCCTTTCGGCTGTCGTTGTGCACTGCGGTGGCTGACACGTGGGTGTGGGGTGTGGGGGATGCTCCTCCTTGCTGGTCTGTGGGAGTGGGGGCCTGGTGGGTGTTGTACTTCAGCTGTCCCCCCTCCGACCCACTGCACTTTGTGTTCCTGCCACTTACCTGTTACTTGTCAGTTGGTGCAGCTGTGGCGGACACATGGGTGTGGCGGGTGCTCGTTGTGGCGCTTCTGGCATATTTGTGGACCTGTTGGTGGTTACGTGGCTGGCTTAGTGTACACATGTCCCCACGCATCTTACAGTTGTTCGGTTTGGCCTGTGTGTGGTAGTGTCTGTTGCATGTGCGTGTGATGTGTTGTGTATTGTGTGCTGGACATGGGGGTGTTTGTCCCTGGGAGCTGTGGCATGGTGGTTGCGCATGTGTGTACATAGCGGTGTGCTGGTATACATTAGTTTGTACTTACCAGCCTCCACTCCCCCTGCTAATCCGGCGAGGATCTCCGGATGGATTACGACTCGCACCTTCTCCTCCCACGCTTTGAAGGTCTTAAAGAGCGCGGGATTCCCTCCGCCAGTGACGGCAGCCAGCTCTCTGTTTTTGCCCTCCTTCTTCTTGACCAGGCTCTTTACGTCATTCCAACGTTTGTTTATCTCGGTTCTGTTCCTGGGCAGGGTCCCGACTGCATTGACCTGGTCTACGATCCGGGTCCACATTCTGTTTCTTGTGGCTAGTGGTGTGTGCTGGACCATGTTCCCATAGATTTGTGGGTACACCTTGATGATCTCGTCGACCATGACCGTCAGCTCCATGGGCGTGAACTTGGGCATCCTTTGTGGTGCCATGGTGTTTGTGGTGCTGGTGCGGTGTGTGTTGTGTAATGTGCAGGGGGTTTGTGGTGCCGGTGTTTGGTGGTGGTGGTGGTGGTGTTTGGTGGTGGTGGTGGTGGTGGTAGTGATGTGTGCGTTTCTGTGGTGTGCTGCTGTCCTTGCTGTGTCACTGTGTCCTCTCCTCTCCTCTCTGGTTTGCAATGTAGCAAGGGGTTGTGGTCTGTGGGAGTGCTGCTTTTGTACTCACCTATGTGGGTGTGTCCTCATGGTCTGTTGTTTTCAGGTGTGTTGTGTCTGGGGTTCTGGCCTTTGTATTTTTTGTTTGTCCGGGGGGTGTTTTCGGGATGTGTACTGTGCTTGTGTATTTGTGCGTGCCTTGCTGTGTGGACTTGTTGGCCATGTTGTGTGCTATTGGTTTTGTGTGCGGATGGTTTCTGTGCAGGTACGTGGGCGCCATGGCTTCTGCCGTGTCGATTCTCATCGGCGTTGTTTGCGCTGGCGGGCGGTATTTTTGTTGTTTTTCCGCGCTCATGGCGGTGCGATCGTAATTTCACGTGCGGTGTGTCGGCCGTGAGGGCGGGCGGTTTTGTGTTGTCGTGCGTGTTTCCGTCCGTGGCGGGCGGTTTGACTCCGACTCGGACGATGGCGGGCGGTATTTTGTATGATTTTTCCGCCGATGGCGGTTTTCAGTTTGTGTACTCATAATGGCGTGGTCGGTGTTCAGGCGGTGTGTGCGGGCGGATTTTTGCCGCTTCCATGCCTGGCGGATTTTTTTACGCCGGGTATCGTAATGTGCCCCTAAGTACCCATATTTAGCACTTGACTCTCAAGCTCGTGAGGGAGAGCAGTCCAAGGCTGACTCAGGGGAGGTGCTGTGAGCTAGAGAGTCAGAACTCACCAATCTCACAAACTACACCCATTAAATTGATGTCTAGTCAAGAATTTTTCTTATGAAAAGGAAAAGTACTATATTAAATACATTACTATATACTACACACAATTAACAAATATATATGTTAATTTTTAGGTAGATATAAATGCCTTCGGTGACCTCCTCAAAATGGTCTCAACCAACACAGATGAAGGAAGTGACCCGATTAGGGTCACCCGGGTCACTCACGACCACCTCTCAGCCTTCCATACAAATGAGGACTCAGACAGTAGAGAATACAAACCAATATATGTTTATTCAGATACGCTCGAGCGGAGCCCGGTCTTCCCAGTCTCTAGGAGTGCTGCAGAGAGGGACGAACTTCAGCAAGCATAACGATACATTATGTACATTTCAGAACCAATGAAGGCATGCCCATAATTTCCAAGCAGAAGCAGAATTTTCCAAGCAGATGCAGCTAAACAAAGGAGTACAGAAGGATGGGTTTCGATTCAGAGGCCGGGCACACATTATCTCCTACCCAAGATCGTTCTGTCCGTGCCCGCCACTGGACTAGTGGGAGAAGGCCTCTTATCTAGTGAGAAAGGTATGCGCTAATAAGAACAGTGTATTCATTAGCAAAGCAAGGCCCAACCTTGGAGAAACGAAACTTCCCACAACCCATTCTCTTGAAGAGGCAAGAAGCAGTTTTGAGCATGATTCAAAATGGCGGCTGAACCTTAAATGGTGCCGCAAATAACTTACATAGAACAATGCACAGACAGAGTAACGAAAACATTTTCATTTCAACAGACCCTCCTTTTAGCATGAGCTAACTATTTTAGGAAATGATCAAAGAAAATATAACATGTTCGAGGGCAAAAAACATCAGTATTAGGAGCTAGTCATAGATTCAGTATCAGAGATGGAGGCTGCAAGGAAAGATGTAGTCTCAAACATACCCTCATCAAATCATCAATATCCTTTTGTAACATAATTGCAGCATTAGTATCATGAATTGACAATTTCTGTTTGGGAGTGAGGATATTAATACAATAGGAACAACCAGCTGGGAGACATTGTATGCAGAGGCAACATGTGAAGAAGATACCGGCAGCTACGGCCAAGAAAGTGAGGATCTTCCAACCCCAGGAAGTTAGCGTGTTCCAAAACCACCCCGACAGTGTCCATGTTCCTACTTCTTGGTGTATTTCAGCAGATAGTCTATGTAATTTTTGTATAGCTGAATAAACATTGGGAGCATTATCAGGTATGTTAACACAACAGCTGCTGCCAATGACGCGACAGGCCCCTCCCCTATCTGCAAGTATTACGTCTAGCACCATCCTGTTCTGCAAAGTGACTAATCTCATAGACTGGAGGTCAGCAGTGACATTTGTCATTATCCCAGCAGTCGTATTGATAACCCCCTCAGCAACTCTAGTCAGCCGACGAATTTGAAGGCTATTAGCCATGGGGCCCCAATAAGGTAGTAGTCCTTTAACAGCATCCCCAAATTGCTGTGCGGTGGTGTCAGTCTGATCTATATCTTTCGTATCAACAACCCTCTTGACTCTGGACAGGAATGGACTCCTACGTTGCAGTCGGTGAGTTTTGTGATAATTAGACGGGGCAACATATACAGGGGGAAGAAGAAAAGAGAGAACATGTACCAGACGAATCACTGACCTAATATCGATGACAAAAATATAATGTCAAAAATATCGATGTAAAAATATCGATAGTCAAAATATCGACATCCTATATTTAAAATGTAAATGACAAAAATATTGAAAAAAATATATAGATGTAAAAAATATAGAAGTCCAAAATATCGTTTTTTTTAATATATAAAAAATAATGTTAAAACACTTATTATAAAAATAACTAAAAAAATAATTACTTAGATATAATAAACATTAAAAAAATATAATAAACAAATTTAATTTAAAAACATTTAAACATGGATATATAAAATTAAATATATAAAAAAATTAATAAACTAACAACTTTAATTTATTTTAAAATATTATAAATATATAAAAATTAACTTATATATATATATATATATATATATATATACACACCTATAACATAAAAATAATAATAAAAACATTATATTATAAAATAAAATGCTAAACTATTTATACATTTTTAAACTTACATGTTGCACTCCATGGAGTGCAACAGTAGGAAAATTGTTGAATAGCGTAGGGGTAAAAATGTACTATTTCCACTACAATTACTGCAACAGTAAAGAAAGTGTTGGATAGCGTAGGGGTAAAAATTACTATGCCCACTCCAGTGAGTGCAACAGTAGGGAAAGTGTTGGATAGCGAAGGGGAAAAAATTACTATTCACACTCCACTGAGTGCAACAGTAGGGAAAGTGTTGGATAGCGGACGGGAAAAGATTACTATTCCCACTCCGGACAGTGCAACAGTAGGTAAAGTGTTGGATAGCGGACGGGAAAGATTACTATTCCCACTCCAGAGAGTGCAACAGTAGGGAAAGTGTTGGATAGCGGAGGGTTAACAATTACTATTCCCACTCCAGTGAGTGCAACAGTAGGGAAAGTGTTGGATAGCAGAGGGTTAAAATTAATATTTCCCAAAAATTAAAATTAAAATTAAAAAGAAACAAAATACCAACTACAATACAAAAATTGTTAATAAAACAAAAATAAAAAACATATAAAAATATAATAAATTACAAAACATAGAAAAATATTTTAATGTTAAAATGTACTAAAAATTAACTACAAACCTTAATTTATAGAAGTTTAAAAAAACATTTTACAAACAAATAACTATTTAATATAAATTAATTATAATCAAAAAATTCATGATTAATGATTTTAAAAAAAATTACTTCACACCATATTCCCCTTTAAACGCACAAAAAACTCCTACATAATTGACACAATTAACATATTTAACAATTAATTGATTATAATTAACAAACAATTAATTAATAATAAATAAATTACCACAAACACTATAAAATCAAAATATAAAATAAATACTAATAAATAAAAATTATTAATTACTTTATTCAAATTAAATTACTTCCCACCCTATTCCCCTATAAACCCACAACCCACTCCTAAAAAAAATAACAAAATTTACATAATTATTAAATTTTATTAACCAATTAATATTTTGTTAATAAAAATGTAATTATAAATACGAATCAATAAAAACGATTACTTTATTATAATTAAATTACTTCCCACCCTATTCCCCTATAAACCCACAACCCGCTCCTAAAAAAATAACACAATTTACATAATTATCAATTAATTAATTAATAAAAAATAATCACCAATTCATAATTAATTAATATTTTTTTTTACTATAAATACTAACAAATAAAAATTATTAATTACTTTATTATAATTCAATTACTTCCCACCCTATTCCCCTATAAACCCACAACCCGCTACAGAACTAAAATACGCAAAATTTAATTGACATAAAATTAATCACGTCTAAAAATTTCACACATACATTAAAAAAAAACAGCTATACTTATACAAAAAACATTAGATCGCATACTTTTAACATACATACTAAAATACAAAACACTATTGTAAATATCGATATTATTGACAACGATATTTTGACAAACGATATTACTGACTTCGATATTACAGAAAACGATATTTCTTACCTTCAAGTCGATATTCTGGTCAACGATATTCTTTAAGTCGATATTCTGCCACTTCGATATTTGCAACTCGATATTCTGGCACTTCGATATTCCAGACTCGATATTCTGTCTGTGCACCG
>CAWUFW010032233.1:0-14234 GCA_963921515.1 Calotriton arnoldi | reverse complement strand
CTCTATATGTACTTCTGATTTCGGTGCAATGTGCTCCACAAGATTGCTGCCCACTGCTTTTGGGGGACCTGCTGTACTCTACAGGCCCTCTCCATAGCAGTTATCCACTTGTGGATATCATCCCCACTCTGGTAGGGAGGAACAACCTTGCTAAGGTTCCTATGGTCAGGAATATATTCTCTGCCTCTAGGGACACTGTTGCTGCCACCAGGGGGTTCTAACCCCTCTTTTCTAGAAGCTCTCTGGATCTCCAGGGCTTCCCTATCCAGTGCCAACTGCTTGGTTCTGAGGGCCACTTTGGCTTCCTCATACTGGAGCAGTTTGCACCTTCTCTCAGAGGAGGTCTCTCTTAAGGAAAAGTATGAGCTCCTCTGCTGGACAAATTCTCTGCCAGAGTGATAAGGGTGGTCAGATTCCATGGAAGGGGATCTGTGCCTCTCCTCCTCTCTGTCAGTTCTCTTAGGGAGAATTCCTCTGTCCTTTTCAGGCCCCTTGAAGCCCGGCCCTTCAATCACAGAGTCTTGGTCATTCTGATTTTCATCATCTGACCCAGATACTATGACTGACCCACCCACTGATTCAAACCCTTTAGCTCCTAGAGCCAATCTAAGGTCATCTGCTGTCAGCAGATCTATCAGGTGTAGTGTTGAGGGACTCTGTCCTAGCCTCAGGTGTCTGTCAACACACATGGCTCTCAAGTCAGAGAAAGCCATGTCCTTATACTGAGGCTGAGTGGATCCACTGGGTCCACCCTTTAAGGACATTCTAGTGTTGTGCAGTGTTGTACTACCTACACTAGTTTGTGGCCTACTGATCCTAGCTTGAGCTGTGGAAAGGGTGTGCTATCCCTTGGCACAAAGCTCTAAGTTCAGTAGAACTTATTGATACTAAGCTTGACTTTATATGTACCTTGAGTACCTATAATGGTTTTCAGTTAGTAATTCAAATAGAGATTTTCTGGTAAAACAATGGCAAGCTGGAATCCCACACGCTGCCCACCAATGTGAGAAGTTGGCCTGGTATATGCTGTTCACTAATTAAAGTGGACACCTTGCACCAGGGCAAATCGACTCTTATGGTAGATAGGTTTAAGACAACCTTTTAAAGAAAGCTATCCTAGTGGTAGCTGTGGAGAGCAGCCTTCAGGCTAAGTCTCGGAGGAATGTAAAGCAGCTTGTTTTACCATATAATCTCTTGAATCACCAAATGAAAAGACACCACACAGGTATATATATCAAATATATATGTATTTATTTCTAAATAACTCTCTACTAATCTCTTTGTAAGATTAGAAGACAAACTATATGCACAAATCAACGTTTCACAATAAGTTAAGCACAAAATATGGCTGGGGCCCTAGGGGCGTACCAGACCATATACTAAGTAAGAGACTTAGGGACAACTGACTTGCAGGGAGGCAAGGCCTAGGGCCTTTCAGAAGTGCAGGGGCCTCACGAAACCACCCAAGGCAGGTAAGTAAAGGACCCACGGGGGACGCGTGCAGTGTGGATACACAGGCGCGGATCGCCGTTAACTTCAATGGGGCAAGTCGCGGTTGGAAATAAAGAGTTTTAGGATACTTCGGGAGAACCTACAAGCAAGTCACTTACAGGGTAAGTAGTTCTAGGAGCCCACACCCACAGGAGCACCGTAGTGCTGGAGTTACCTCACCCAGGGAAGCCGGGTGCATAGGTGTCCTTTGGTGTCGGGTCGCGGCGTCGTTTTCAATGGCGAACAAAGAAGACTTGCTGCTTGCGGGGAGCTGAAGAAGTGTCCGGTGGAATCCAAGCCTGGATTCTGAAGAAGGATGACCTGAAAGCAGAGGGGACAGTGTTCAAAGTCACTTGGCAGTGACCCGGGGCAAGGGAAGATGGATGCCCACCGTCGTCGGTTGATTCAGGTCGGTTGCGGGTGCCTTGACTCTTCAGCCACGTGGTCCAGGAGGTGTCGACGACGACCAGGAGCTGGATTCGGTGGGTCCTCGACGTCTGCAGCTGACTGCGGTGTCGGCAACTCGATTGGAGCCAACAAGCCTTGGCAGCAGCAAGTCTCGGGAGATGAAGAAAAGTCGATGGCGCAGACCAGCAAGGTCTGAGGGACTCACCCAGCGAGGGTAAGTCAGGGCAGGCCTGGAGCAACCAGGGGAGCCCTTTGGTTTCTTTAAGAAGTCTTCTGGGGACCCATAAGCCGGCGGGCAAGGGATCGCGAAGAGCACCTCGGGCGGAATCACTCAACAGGGGCCCACGGTCACTCGGGACGGTGTAGGCCTCTGATCTTCGGAGGGATTCCTGCTGGAGGCTCGGGACCACACGTGGTCCAAAGCACAAGTTCGTAGAACGTTGTGAAGGGGTTGCACTCGACAATAGTGCACGGTACCCAGGGGTCGCGGTTCCTCGTTACTCGTGGGGTCCACTTGCCTCAGCTTCGCTGGGGACTCACGATGGCCTGGGAGAGGTCAGGAAATCCACTTCTTGGGCTGCAGGGACTTCGGACTCCGGCGGGAGCGGCGTAGTTTGCGACCGTCGTTGTCGTTTTTGGTGCCTGCCAAGCAGGGGAGTCACTCCTTGACTCCAAGGGAGATTCTTCTGTCTTCCAAAGGTAGTGGAACGTCGAAGGGCCAGGATTCTTCTGTAGAGCGTCGTCCAGGGTTATCTGCCTTGCAATGGCAAGGTTCCCCCTCTTATACTGAAAAGAGGGGATGGACTAGCTCTATGACCCCACCTATGGGAGGGTCAAGGGAGGGGGTGGCTACACCCACTTCCCTTTGTCCAGTTTCGCGCCAGAGCAGGGGCAGGTAGCCCCTGAGCTGGTTTGAACTGGCATATGCACAGAGGAGCCTTCTGCTCCCCCAGTGCAGGACTTCAAAGCACTCTAAGAGTGCACCCACCCAGCCCCAATACACTAAACCCTGTCTGGGAGGTGGTTACACCTCCCTGTGACAGGATGCCTATTGCTGGGCTTCCTCCACTGCGAGTTTCGGTCATCAGCAGGAGGGCAGCCCAGTGTCTGTGACTGGTGGCATCCATTTTGTGATGCCAGGGCTCTTTAGGATTCTACCGCGTTTCCACAGCAGGTACATGTCTTCTCCCTCTAGAAGGGTGGAATGCTACTCCCGCCGCCAAGATTGGCGGGGGGTAGTATTCCAAGATGTTTGACACCAAACACGACATGTTTTGATGCAGCCATTCCAAAGTTAGCATTTACCGCGAGGATATAATGCACTTAATAGTATATGGTTTAACCGCATCCACAAACAGCACCAGAGACTAGTCTCTGAGAGCTGCAGAGGGGCCCTGCTCAGGCAGAGGCACCCCCTCACATAGAAGCCAAGCACCCTGCCCTCAGGATTGATAGGGCCTGCCTTAGGGGTGACTGATAGGTTTATATGTGTGTGCAGGAGAGATATAGGAAACCTATATCTCAGTGAGGGGTGCTAGCACCACCTCACCCAGGCTGCAGTAGCAGGCCTGTGGTGTCAGATTTAGACTGCTTCCCAGGGGTGGCATAACATATGCTGCAGCCCCTGGGAGGCCTGTGAAGTACCTATGCCCTTGGCACCTAAGGTACCATATACTAGGGACTCATAAGGCACCACAGTATCCAATCACTAGTGCACCTAGAGTGCACTCCATGTCGTTTAGAGAGAACAGAGAGGCTGGGGCCCTGATTGGCAGGAACCCAGCCAGACTATAGCCAGAAACCAGTGCTAACATCAGAAAAAAAGTGGGGGCAACATAAGAGGCAGATCCTACTCTCCTACAGATACTATTGGTATAGTTCTCCATAATACCCAAGGAAAGCAGTATTAATCTCAGATTGGGTAGAGGCCAATGTGCTATTGGGTAAATTAATACAAAAATGGGAGAAGTATGAGAAGCCATTGGGGTGATTAAATGAGCAAGAGGAAGTCCATGTTTATCCCCTACCATATGTAACCTGAGTCGTTTGATATTACGCATGCTAGACTAAAGAAGTAGAAGGTCTCTATTAAGTGTTTGCTTAACTCCCAGTACAGTCTTGGTGCACAAGCCTCTAGTGACCATTTTAAATGCCTACTACTCTATTAAAGGTGAAGATGAAGACCCCTCATTTTCACGAAAGTATGTGTCTATGTGGTTTTGAAGCGTCTGTAGAAATACAACATCTTCCAATAAGCTCGCCTGAGTAGCAATGTTGGGAAGGGTGTCAGTATCATTTGCCAAGTCAATACCATATGTAATGGGTTATGATCAGAGCATGTCCTAAAGCAGTGTTTCCCAAACTGTGGGTCTCCAGTTTTTGGTGGGTCGTGAAAGTCTGAGAAATAAAAATGACTTTAAATTTTGTATTTATTTTGTCACATTTGCAGCACTTCACAGATCAAGGTCAAATGTCATGCTATGTCTTCTAACAAATTGTTGCTTATTTTTTTAACATGGGGATTGGTGTTTAAGGACTCCTCTCACTTTGCAATCAGAGAAAGAAAAGTAAAGTGAATTATGTAAGTATCTTGCAGGGGTACAGAGAGTGTAAAAGGAAAGGCTGTAGGATGTCAATTTTTGTAACACACAATAGAATGTAAGTACCAGTAAATGAACTGTACACATTCTGCAGTTAGGAAATGCAAAAATGAATCAAAGTTTTTGAAAATTCTAAAGTGCAATGTAAACAAATATTTTAATAGGATTAAAACAACTCAATACACTTTCCTTTGTGATGCACAAATGATAAATATTCACTGAAACCTGATTTCCACACATTATCATTTGTGTGCAATATACTTTTATCAGTAAATCTGTATGCCTGTGCAAATGTAGTTGCCTTTTCAATGAAAAATATTCGGTCTGTAAATGACAGTGTGCTACCACATGATGCTTTAGTTACAATAAAAAATTTGCCTGCCTCATATCCATTAAAGCTGATGGGTCGCAAAAGTTTGTTGTTATGAAAAGTGAGTCATAGTTCTAAAAAGTTCGGGAAGCACTTTCCTAGAGTAATAAGAAATAGAAGATGCGCTGGCAAGAATCTTCAGAGAACACACAAAACTGTCCAGTCTAGAATTTATGAAATGTACAAAGAATAATCACAGTGTAGAGGGTAATGTGGTCAATATTAGGAGATATACATACCCCCCAAGACCAGGTGACCATTAGCTAGTACATAATGGCTTTTACCATCAACACGTATGGTTTCTACTTCAAATGGAACACCAAATTTAACCCACAATACAAACCCTCTGGCATACTTAATGGGGAGACTGCAGAGAATCCAGAATGTAGCAGCTAAGTTGGCCTTGATGAGACCTCGTCAGTCCTCCTCCTCTCAGGCTCTGGTGGACCTTCATTGGCTCCCAATCTTGCAGAGGGTTCATTTTAAATCCCTTTGTGTTGTGTTCAAGGCATTGCACGGTCGTGGGCCATTACCTTTGCAGAGGAAATTTAGTTGGTATGTTCCCACCCGTTGCCTCAGATCTTCCTCTGCTAACTGGGTGAAAGTGCCTAGGGTCAAAAGAGCTAAACTGGGGGGGCAAGCTTTCAGCGTTGCTGCTGCAAGGCTTTGGAATAGCCTACCCACGGAGCTGCGACAGATGACGGATTTTATGCCTTTCAGAAAGAAATTGTAGACTTGGCTCTTCCCCAGAGTATGATGCCTCCTGCTCTTTATCACAGGCTCTCTTCCGTCTCTCAGCGCCAGGATACCCGGCGGGTCACAGTGCGCTCTATAAATAGCCCTTACATTACATTACATTACATATGCTGAATATCCTCTGCCAAACACCTGGCCCTACCATTTAGGCTGAAGTCTTGAGCCCTCCGATGGTGAGTAGTTACAGAGTGAGATGTTGCAGATTTTTCCGTGGGCAAGTGTTGTCGTAGGTGAGAGGATATGAATAAGATTTTAGGCCTGCAGCTGTGGCAAAATGTATTTGACTGAGTGATGTATTGAGTAGCTACAGTTGCCTTAAGTGGAGCAATGAGAAACTGTGGCTGAGTGGAATAGTGCATGATTGGTGAAGTGAGCAGCTCTTAGTTAAGTTGAGGGGTGTTGGAAGCCGTTATGTTTAAATGGCGCTGTGAGCGATTTAGATAAAGGGAATGGTGTTATGAATACAAATGTGAATGATGTCAGCAGCTCTGAGTGGATGGAGTGCTATTGTAACTGGAGGTGGGAGAGAGACAAGGAGTTTTATGGTAATCTGAGACACTTCCTAAATTGATACAAAGTACTCCGAGAGAGGAGTTTAAATTGCAAAGTTCTGGTGATCTGGAAACATGTTGGCAAAACAAGACAGTTTACTCGGTGTTCTCTACCAAAGTGCATTTGTTTCCCATGAATCTGAGGTGCAAGGTGGAATATAAGGGAGTAAATCTGGAAGTAGCCCGCAGGAATGCCAGGTCAGAAGCAGGCCCCGATAGGGTTCTGGCTGAAGACTGAACTGGCCACATATGGGGTTCAGCAGAGATAAAGAGAAGGTGAGATAGCCATGCTCTCCTACTTCTCTGTTTGTCTTCATAGGATGGTGCCCAGTGGCATTAGTGACTGTTTTTGTGTTTTTAGGTTGAGCGTAAGTGTATGACCTCTTGTATACTTTAGTATACTTCTGTTGTGGGCTTAAAGCCATGCCCCTGCTTATGATTTGTTTGTTTCAGTGGCCTTTAAAAATCTTTGTTTGCTAGTGGTCAGTCACGCCTCTTTGTCCCTCCTTTTCTCTTTTGTTCCGCCCAGGAGCAGGGACTAACTACGGCGTCATTATTTTTTGTATTTACCTGTTCTTTGGGGGACTTTTTTTTTCTTGGTTTCCTGCTGGTGTTTCTCGAAGCTTCCCTTTTCATTTGCAGAGCATTCTTGCTCTGAGCTCAGCTTTGCTGTAACACGGTTTCTGTAAACAGGGCTGTAAATCATGCTGTTATGTTGGTCACATTTACAATGCCCTTGCCTAACTTGTGTTTTCTTTTTATTCCCCTCTCTCAGGCCGACTGCCGTGCTCAGTCACACTCTCTGCCGCCGACCCCGCCCTACAAACCTTCCTGGGGTCGGTCACTTCCTCACAGTCTGCATGCTGTGCTGAAGCTCCCCACGTCCTTTGCTGAATTTTTTTTTAACTTTCCATCCTTGTTTACTTTAGGCATCCCCCCCTCCACCTCCCGCACGTCGTTCTTTATTGGCCCTTCCATCTTATAAATTGAAACAAACATTTTGTTAAAGTGAGACAGGGTTGGTACGGGTGCTGGCTGCTTAAGGATCTGCTTAAGGAACGCAGGGGTACACCACGCGTACATTAACATTTCTTTATCTAGCTATTGCTCTCCAATCGCTCATGTTCTCTTTCAGTGAAGAGAGATTGGGCAGTTAAGCAAATCGCATTTAACATGGCCATACTGCTTCCCGTTTACTTCACTGAACATGAAGACATCCACACACATCTTACTTTCACTCCAAAGTTGCTGCCCATCACGCTCCTGTTACTATGCGTGATGGCCCCTGCTCCCTACTCCTGTCTGGACATCGAAGAGTTACTGCTTTCCAAAAACAAACATGATGCCCCTGCTATTATTAATAGTTATGGCAAACCTTTTTGTTGCCCATCACGCTCTTGTAACAGCGCGTGATGGCGCATCCTCCCATCTTGGCATCGCATAAGCAGATTGACTGCATTAAACGTAAAAATGCACAAGAGGTTGTATGCTTAGCTGTGAGAGGAGGAATGAGGGCAGGGTGTGCCTAGAGGAGCACATCAGCGTGTGCACGTTACCCCACTCTAGCCATGCAGATGCAAATAAAGAGGATGGGAATTAACAGAACACAAAGGCCAGGCCGAGAGGTTTAGCCGGGCGCTGGTGGGATTAAATATATATATAAATTCACTGAAAAAACCATAGGTTTCAGGGGCGTTATAGTTAGTTGGACATTTCACTCGTACAAAACCATAGAAATTCCCCCGTTATAGTTAGTTCAGCTAACTATAACTCGTGCGCCCGTAATGCACTGCTGATGACGTCACATATTACATCACTCATGACATGGTCAGTGACATCACTCATGACATCACTGATGACATCTCAAATGACATCACTGATGACATCACTGATGACATCATCCTTGTGATAGAGTGGCAGACCTCCTCTCACCCTAATATAACCTTTGATACACACACTCAAAAATACAAACTAACATTTTCAAAACAATGGACATACCAATACCAGTTACAACACACCTATTCAGTAATTCCAAGATCTACACACACATCCACTCATTCACCAACAGTCCCTATACAGTCACTCATACATGTACTCACTCATCATATGTACTCATACACCTATACATCCTGTTACACACCGCCACTCATCCATAGAGTTACTCACACACATAGTCACACATGCAAACAAAGTATCAAACATCCATTTACTTGCATATACAGTTATACACACACTACTACACTTACTTCTACAGAAACTTACACATACTTACTCTCTTAAACAATCACTTATAGAAACACCTACTTATTTGTACAGGAGCTCTTCCAATCTCTCACTCTCACATATACTCACTTATAAACACCAATACTCACATATACTAGTTTAAAACATATGTAGTTACTCATAAAGACACGATTGAGACAGTCATTCACTCACTAACACACCCATACACATACTCATCCACCTATACAGTCCTGCACACATGCTGTCTTCAACACATACAAACAGTGAGTCACTCATTCATGCATCTATGCACTAAGTAATACCCCCACCGAACCATACAGACACGCAGACACTCATACTGATACTCAAAAAACCAACTAATAACCCATATAGACACTCATGTAGCTACTCACCAACCCATGCAGCCACTTATACACAAAGTGAGAGACTGATACAGATATTTTCATATTTAAACATTACTCACTAACCCATGTATTCACTAAGATACACTTAGTCAGTTATACAATCAATTTTACAAAAAAAATCATCCATTTAGACACTTATATACCCATTTATTCTTCCATCGACCTTGAGATATACATATATAAAACATATTTAATTTTCAGAAAAACACATTCACTGGATGATGTCATCAGTGATGTCATCAGTGATGTCATTTGAGATGTCATCAGTGATGTCATCAGTGATGTCACTGACCATGTCATGAGTGATGTAATATGTGACGTCATCAGCAGTGCATTGCGGTGCGCACGAGTTATAGTTAGCTGAACTAACTATAACGGGGGAATTTCTATGGTTTTGTACGAGTGAAATGTCCAACTAACTATAACGTGCCTGAAACCTATGGTTTTTTCAGTGAATTTCTAAGGTTTTTTAAATGCTAATTTCTAACTATAACGTGCCTGAAACCTATGGTTTGTTCAGTGAATATATATATTTATTATACTATGTATACATGTGAAAATGTCTCGGTCCCCTGTTTGCCTCGGTGGCACGGAAAAAATGGGTGGAACTGACGTCAGCACGCCGACGAGGTCCTCTTATGGCTCCGATGACGTCATACGGTGTCGCGAGCGGAGCCGTGCTCGTTGACGTGGGAGAGCTAGGAAAGAATTTCCGTGGAATGCTGGTGCAGGGGATATTCACCTAAGTGTTCAGGCTAGTCCTTTGGGAGCAACTGTTTATGTTGCCACTCCAGAAACCGAAACCAGTGATCCGAGGGCAGAGGCTCTGCAGATGGCACACGAGGTGGGGTGCCCAGTCGTGTGCACCTGCGGGGCAGCGAAGTGACAAGCACCACAACCCACAAAAAAGGTAACGAGGGCACTGAATAACACAGGATCTTCTCTTTGTATCTGGCAGGAACAACGAAGTTAAAATGCCCTAGTACCAAAATGTAGAATTAGTGCTACAACAGTCTTCAAGAGGACCTGCGATGCCGCTTCTGCCTCCCGTACCCTGGAGGCGGCACATGGGTCACGCGGTACGGTCATACTGCGGTGGGACGCACACGCGTTGACCTCTCATGGCATTGCTCCACACTTCAGGGAGGACGCTTTCCATTAGCTATGTTTTCTGATGAGGTTGCGCCGGCCCCGTCCAACAACAGAACTCCTTTAGATCCAAACAGACTCTTCCACTCTCTCACCGGAAGTGAAACCAGGCCACGCAGACACTTTCACAATACAACAGCCGGGAATGCACTTTTCGGTAAAAAAACCACATTCCTTCCTCCTAATTAATCAAATAAACGTCTCACTGAAGAACAGGGGCCAGCTTCGATCGGTAAACAGCTGTTACAATGACTTTTTTACTTTGCGATACCATTACAACGCATGCATTACCACGCATGCGTTGTACATCACAAAGTCATTACTACGCATTTTTAGAACGCATGGTCATTTACCACGCATGCCTTTACAACGAATTTTGTTGTAAAAGTATGTATGGTAAATGACCATGCGTTCTAAAAAACATGTAGACGATCCATGTCGTTGTAAGGAAACAGAGGCTGTTCCGTTTCCTCACAACGACATGCACCGCCCCTCAGAGATGACGTGAAGCAGGAACCACGAGGAGAGAGGAACCATGAGGAGTGAGAGGTAAGGGGGATTGGGCATGGGGTGGGGGTTTCTTTTCTAGGGTTTAGGGTAGTGCAGTGGTGTTTGGGTGGTGTAGGGGGTCGTGCTGAGGGTAGTGTTTTAGGGTTTAGGGTAGTGCAGTGGTGTTTGGGTAGTGTAGGGAGTCGTGCTGGGGTTAGTGTTTTAGGGTTTAGGGTAGTGCAGTGGTGTTTGGGTAGTGGAGGGGGTAGTGGTTTAGGGTAGTGCGCCCAACCAGCCACAATATCCGTGGACAAAGGGGATCCTGACTCTTTGGAACGCTCCGTCAATTGAATAATTTGGGTCAAGGGCCCTACCACGTCCAAGACCTATCAATTCCTTTCTTGGGATCCCTCATATACTTGGAGAAAAAGGTACATAGTTTCTCATCAATTTCAGGCGTGTGTGCCACCTTCCCCTTCAGTGAGGGCCTGGGGCATTCTCCCCTCATCCTATTCCTGACCTCCCTTTCAAGGGGTTGATGGATTTTCCCCACCACATACTCTGCCACTTTGGCGTCAGGTGTCCACTCTGCCGACCTAGGATGGTAAATTTGGGTAGGCTCGAACATGTCTGAGTGGACCCCGTCCCCAACCGGGGACTGAGAGGAGTGGGACTCTGGACGCCAGGGACGCCCGAGTCCTTATCCTCATCGGAGGAGAAATCGTCCTCCGATACACCCTCTCCCTCTAAGGGAAACCCGCCGTCGGGGTCTACAATAGTGGTGACAGTGTCGCAATTTTCTCCGGGCCCCTCCTCCTCCCGGCAGGGTGCATGTTTTAGCGTTCGCGCACTCTTGAGGAAGGTCTCCATAAGTTTATCAAATCCTTCCAAGTGCCCCGCGTTATGCTTAACGGCCCTTTTATTCCCCATCTGGGAGCTACTTGGAGCCGCCACCACCAGATCTGGGTCACTGAACACCCCAGGGATGCTTTTCGCCAGCTTATCAACCTGATCCCCAAGAGGAGCCAGCGCCCTAGAAATAGCCAGAGAGAGGGCTTGGTCCACTGCTGGAGGGAGAAGTTGGGGGCCATTCCTCCTCCACTTCCTGGTAGGAGGAGTAAAAATGGTCTTCTGGAGAAGACATGATAGCAGAGGGTGTGAGCACAGAACAAATGCCCTTAAAATCCTTAAGACAGCCCCTCGCCGGTGCTCCAACAGCTGGGCTTTCCCCGAAGCTGTTATAAGAATAGACTGAGGCGCAATACCAATTACCACCACCAGGTGGCGCTGGTCACTAACGTGGCCCTGTGGGGAAATCACCGCATAGCGGTGTCAAAATTAGGCGAGGGTTGGTCGGGAATCAAGCGGACACTAAAGGAGTGACCGGATTCCCAAACGCGCGTAAAGACCAGAGGGAGCGCTCGACGGAGCTGCCTCGCTCGGACCAGACACGCCTGACAGGATCTCACCGCGCGCAGAGCACACAGCGGGAGAAACTGCGAGGTGGAGAATGCGCTCGGGCAAGACCCTGCTGCGCAGGGAATATGAAACAATACCAAGGCAATAATGCTAATAACGTGCACAAAAAACCACTATGCAAACAGCAACAACGTCAGATTAAGCCAAGAATGTAAGGATGCACTTAACTGACGAGCAGTGAAGAAAGAGGAAGCGGAAGGGACGTCACGATATTATATACGATGGACTGTGATATGATTGGACTATAGTTGCCTTGGAGACAACCCCCTAATGGTTCATGGGTTGTGTAGTCTTTTGTTTAATGATTGTTGTGTTACGTTTTCTTTGAACTGCTATGCAAATAAAGTGAGGAAAGATATGCATAATCCTCGCCCCCGTCCTGCCATAGAATTCATTAAACTTTATTTGATCTGATTTAGAAACATAGATCATAAAAGTGTACATAAAAACAGTAAATCCTCTTTCCTAATACAATACAGTGAGAATTAATTAAAACCAGTAGGTAAAAACGGGTGTTACAAAGCCCGGTTCAGAGCAACTTCAGGTTAACAGAATCGTAAAGTTCAATGTTTCGCAAGATCAATCTCATGTACTTCGTGCAAAATACGAAATAAGGGGTCCAACTAAGATGTAACGCTCCAATACCTGACCAGTTTGCACTATATAAAACTGCAGAAAAACTAAAAATAAAAAGTGTTTTGCACACTTCTGTCATTGGGCTATATGTGGGCTACATCTGGGTGATATTTGTGCTACATTTGGGCTCTTTTTTCTCTGGTGGCCATCTTGGGAGACTTATTTGTTATGAAGTTTCCTAATTTCGTCATTTACTGCAGTCTCCTCAGGAAATGCTTTCAGTTTTTTACTTTGATTCCATCAAGAAGGCATTCAGATGTGTCACACATTTGCCATAAATTCAGAATGTTAGCACTCTAGTTGTTCATTAGATCACTGTAGTAAAGCTACTGCTCACCAGGGAGTTAACTGGAAGTCTACTGCTGGTATTGAAAGTGATTGTTTCAGTCTGCATGTCAGAATTTTCTAATGAAATAGAAGAGGATTTGAGATCTCACTTAAAACATGCCCTAAATTTTCTTTCTGCAGCACTAACCATAATTTCTATGGCAAAATGAACCCCCTCATTTTGTTCCTTTTTAAATTAAATGTTTTAAGTGTTACCAGTTTATTCCAATCAAGATGGCTTCAGGTGTGCCATACTTTTGTCATAAGTAAGACTGTTAGCGCTCTAGTTGTTCTTTAGAACACTCTGGGAAGCTGCAGTAGAACACAAAGGCATCAACTGACAGGCTGCTCCTGTTGAAATATAACAGGAAGATATTTGAGATCACACTTGAAACATGTCCTAATTTTTCTTTCTACAGCACTAGCCATAATTTCTATGACTAAATGAACCCCATCATTTTGTTCCTTTTTAAATTAAATGTTTTAAGTGTTACCAGTTTATTCCAATCAAGATGGCTTCAGGTGTGCCATACTTTTGTCATAAGTAAGGCTGTTAGCACTCTAGTTGTTCTTTAGAACACTCTGGGAAGCTGCAGTAGAACACAAAGGAATACAAAATTTTCCAGCTATCGCGACAAGAATTTTAGATTCTATTAAGGACACGGAGGCGAGGATTATGCTGTCTCAATTCCTTTACTACTCACAGCAGCCAATGAAAGTGAAACACATTAATGGAAAAAACTACAATACCCATGAGGCTTTGAACCACGCCTCCTCATACAACATAGTAACAATGTCACTTCAATAAAACACTGAGTCACCATCCTGACTTCCTCTTTCTTTGCGTAAGTCCATAAGTGATCAAACCAGAAGAACAGTCTTGGCTCCCAACGGAGAGCATAAACACCACTCCTTTCTCAACGGAGAAAAAGATCAGATCCCAGAAACGTCCACGTTTGGCAGGACATCCGGAGCCTCCAACACCATCGCTTCTCAATTCTGTTTGGAGTCATTTCCTGAGAAACCAAAACAAAAGTGTGAAAGAGAAGAAGAAACCCCAAGAGTTCTAATAGCAGGGTGGGAGAAAATCATCAGAATATTAACAACATGACAGTCGATTTCATTCTGATCCCAACGGGTGGGATAATCCTTGCCTCCGTGTCCTTAATAGAATCTAAAATTCTTGTCGCGATAGCTGGAAAATTTTGTATTCTATGTCAGGACCGGAGGCTTCTGATTATGCTGGTTCAAAGCTCATCAACAACCAGCGAAGCAACACTTTCAATTGGTTTATAATAAAATTCCTTAAAAGTAGAGTCCGAGTCAGAGG
>CAWUFW010032232.1:0-14238 GCA_963921515.1 Calotriton arnoldi | reverse complement strand
CCCTAAAGCCTAAAATAAAGCCCTAAACCCTAACGCCCAGCCCTACACCCTAACGCCCAGCATTAAACCCTACTGCCTAGCCCTAACCATAAGCCCTAAACCCTAGCAACAAGCCCTAAGCATTAGTCCTGAGCCCAAAACGCCAACCCTGAACCCTAAAATCAAGCCCAAAACCCTAACACCCTGCCCTAAACCCTAATGCCCAGCCTTAAACCTAATGCCTAGCCCCAACCCTAACCCCTAAATTCTAGCAACAAGCCCTAGGCATTAGTCCTGAACCCTAAACTGCAACCCTGAGCCCTAAACCCTAATGCTGAGCCCTTACCCCTAGCCTTATATCCAAAAACAGAGACATAAACCCTCACCCAGAGCCCTAAACCGTAGCTGAGAGACCTAAACCCTAATCCCGAGCCCTAACCCCTAGCCCTATTTCCAAAAACAGAGCCTTAAACCCTAACCCAGACCCCTAAATGCTAGCTGAGAGCCCTAAACCCTAATGCCGAGCCCTTACCCCTTGCCTTATATCCAAAAACAGAGCCTTAAACCCTAACCCAGAGCCCTAAACCCTAGCTGAGAGCCCTAAACCCTAATGCCGAGGCCTAACCCCTAGCCGTATTTCCAAAAACAGAGCCTTAAACCCTAACCCAGATCCCTATACCCTAGCCGAGAGCCCTAAACCCTAATGCTGAGCCCTTACCCCTTGCCTTATATCCAAAAACAGAGCCTTAAACCCTAACCCAGAGCCCTAAACCCTAGTCAAGAGCCCTAAACCCTAATGCTGAGGCATAACCCCTAGCCCTATTTTCAAAAACAGAGCCTTAAACCCTAACCCAGGGCCCTAAACCCTAGCTGAGAGCCCTAAACCCTAATGCCGAGCCCTAACCCCTAGCCCTATATCCAAAAAAAGAGCCTTAAACCCTCACCCAGAGCCCTAAACCCTAGCCAAGAGCCCTAAACACTAATGCTGAGCCCTAAACCCTAGTCCTAAATCCAAATGCAGAGCTTTAAACCCTAACCCAGAGCACTAAACGCTAGCCCACATTCTGAAACCCTAATCTTGAGCCCTAAGCCCTAGCCCTAAACCCTAAAATCAAGACCTAATCCCTAGCCCACATTCTGAAACCCTAATCTTGAGCCCTAAGCCCTAGCCCTAAACTGTAAAATTGAGACCCAAACCCTCGTCCAGAGCCCTAATCCCTAATTCTTTGCCCTAATCCCTAAAACCGAGCCTTAAACCCTAAACAAGAGCTCTAAACCCTAACCCAGAGCCATATATCCTAGCCCAGAGCCCTGAATTCTAATGCCGAGCCCTAGCCCCTAGCCCTATAAAAGATTTTGGTTTGCGCCATATAGATTTTCCCATAGCTCTCTCACTTGAAGTTCAACCGCTTCAATACGAGTTACCGACCACTGCAGTTTTTTATAGTTGGACCTCATAGCATGGCCTGTTTCTGATGCCCTTTGTTCGTACAATGAAATATTTAAGTTGAAACTCACCATTTGGGGCTGATGGTCACTTTCCAACCTATCACCCAACCTGAAGTATGTGAGCACATGGTATAGTGGCAGAGATACTAACAAGTAGTCTAACACTGTAGTGTAGTTCCTATAGTACCCCTGCTGGACCTGCGCTTTTGGATAACATACACTGTGGGCCTGGTGGCAGACTGATTCTGAGCACCCCCCCACATATGTTAGCCTTGTTTGCATTAGCTAGCTCACAGTGCCACTAGAATCTCCTTTTATCAGAGAGATTAGTTTTTGGCAACCTCAGAATACAACAACCTTGATTCCTCAGACTCGTGGAAACAATGTACTACTTTTCACCCAGTCACTCGTGCTTGCTCATTTGGTCTCAGATAGTTACACAGAAGAAACAGTTGAGCGTGTTTACAATAAGAATTTATTGCACAGTTGTTCTTATAGTGTAAAATATATGTGCTGCGACAACTGTTAAACAGTAGCAGAGATATATGATCAGCAGTACAGTGAATAAAAAGGAATAGTACAGTTCTACCATTTTGCAATAGTCATGAACATATACATGAATATAAAATGCATTTATAAAATAAAGCACATACTCCTACGATGCCTGTCTAGATGTACCTAAGTGTACCTAGCATGTGAGTAGGTGCTAAAGAAGCCAAGAATCCTGCTACGATTTAGTAAAACCCCATTACCTGAATAATGAGAGTGTTGGACCGCGTCTTGGTCTCGAGTTGGACACCCCGCAAGGGATGGTTAGACCACTGTCATCTGGAGCGACTGCATGCAGGACCCTCACCGTCTCTGGTCAGTGTGTCGGCCTGGAAGTCTCAGTTCCCTTTAACTACTGATAGCAAGAGGTGCTGTATTTATACAGAAAGTATAGAGTCCCTTTGTCCCTTGTATCTTTTGTTAGCCATTGTTGGGTATGAAGATGACGTATGGGATGAACCGTTTACGTAGATGTTTATGCAGGTGGATTCAAGCCCCTGCCTGGTTTCCTAGAACTCTCATGAATATTTAATCATACTGGATGAGCACATCGAAGATGAAATAGGAGGTCATTGTTCGGGAAAAACCCTCCTTCTGTACCCAAACCACAGTCTAGATAAGGTTCAGCCCTCAGCGCTGCTTATTGTGGAGAATAGGGAACTAATGTAGTTGAAAGATTATGCCTATATTAGGGCATCTCAAACCATGCCTATATTAGGGCATCTATATGAAACATAACACCCACTCCTCTTAATAATCAACAATAATAAACAATGACAGCAAACTATTAATTCATACTAGGTAGTAGCGCATATAATTGTCAGTGAGCCACATAAAAACATTTTTAAAAGCATATTAAAAACATTTCTAAGAGGGGAAAAATGTGTAGATTCAGGTTTGAATTTGTACTCAAGCTAAAGTGTAACTGAGTTCCTTTATAGAATTTAAAACTCCTATAAGCATTTAGAAGGCCATGCTTTCTCTGGCGATAGTGTCAATTTAGTAGGAAATGTTCCAAATTTAATCAGAGTCGAAATGAAAAAGGAAAACTTCGAATTCTTTCCCAGCACATGATGAGCCAATTGTATTTATTTATTTAATTTATTTAAAGATTTTTATATAGCGCTGGCTAGACCCAAATGTAACAGAGCGCTTCACATTAGGTTCCACAATGTAACAGAAAATGATCACTATTACACATTACATCAAAAAATAAGCAATACATTGAGAGAGGAGAGAAAAAAATAGTGGAGGGGGGAAAGGGGAGGTGAGAAGAGGGAGGATGAGGGAAGAAACGACAGGAGAGACGAAAGGAAGTCTGTCTAAAGACCGACTGGGTAGGTGACGTCCAAGGAGGGAATCCACGGCCCATCTCCCCTTTAGCTAAACAAGGTAACTCCATCGGGCATCAGTCAAAATAGCTAGGTCTCAAGTGGCGAGGGAAAGGGTTCCCAGATAAACAGGGTGGGGACTATGGGCAAGGACAGGTGAGGGCAAAGGACAGTGGCAGGAAAGAGGAGAAGAGTAGAGAGGAGGAGGGTAGGGGGTATGGAGAAGAGGAGAAGGGAGAAAAGTCAAGTAGAGAGACGCAGGAGAGTTTGCCCAAAGACCATCTGGGTAGGTGATGGTCAAGGAGGGAAATCCATTGCCCATCTCCCCTTTAGCTCGCGAGGTAGCTCCACCGGGCGTCAGTCAAAATGTCAAGGTCTCAGCTGCTGATGGAAAGATCTCCGAGTCAAATGACATGGAGAGTGAGCAGGGTCGGTTTGGGAGTGCCCTGGTGCCTCAGGAGTCCCCCGCGGCGGTAGTCAGGAGTGGCCCCAGTCGCCATCTTGGGGACAGGCACTACAGCAAACTCCACCTCTGCCTGAGATGCAAGCATTGTGAAAGGCAGATGGGAGGGGGGCCAAGCAATCACGGTAGCCTTTCCAGCAGGAGACGTGGACCAAGGTCCAGCAGGTCGTTGGGCTAGGAATCCGAAGGTGTAACAGGTACTTACTGTGGACGGTGAAGGCTCAGCTGAGCGTCGGGTGCTCCTCACGGCAGCGATGGCACAGGCCCAAGATTCAACGGCACGGGGCATCAACAGCTCCCCAGCCGCAGCAACGGTGTGCACTGTGAGTTGGGCGCCGTTACGGCGCTGGTTGAAATAGCGCGGGTGGCGGTCGCAATCATAGGGTCAGGCAGCATTGGGGATCCGATGGGCTTGCAGCACGGGTTGGCTCAGATAGGGAGTGTGCATCCCAAATTGCATCTGGTGAATGGATGGATGGGACCCTTCCTTGATGGCACTAGGAGGGAAAAGGGTGCACCGCTACAACGGGAACTCAGCTGTTGGGCACGGCCGAGCCATCTCCATCCTGTACACGCCGCGTGCGTAACTGCCGGAGACCTCCCGACTGCACCCTGTTGGAGCCAGTGCGTCCAGGCAATGTCTGCCGAGTCTGAAAGATGCCACACTGCACCAGGAACAAGAATCTGGCAACGGCAGTTGACATGGAACGGCCAGGGACTGAGCTCACGGCTACTCGGGAGTGCATTTCGAGACCGCCATTTTGAGTTCAGGCGTCCGCCTCAGAAAAGGTGCCGTTCTCGATCCCGCAGGCAGTAATCCACGATTCAGCCGCGTTTCTGAAGTCGCGGGGCATTCTGCTGCATCGCAGGGCGTGGATCTTGGTGATTTCGGGATTCCCATACACGATTTATGTGGAATTGTGTGGTCGAGGCTTCGGAGCTCTAGGCTCTTGCGGCCATCTTGGTTAGGCTCCGCCTCCCTCTTTGTAGATTAATTGTAGATTAAGTGTCCTGGCTGGGAGACGCAACATCACAGTCACTTGCTGTAGGGTGCGGAAATTGTAATATTTCACACAGTATGTCGATGGAGCACAGATGATTAACCCTGGGCGTAGTTTGCGTAGTAGCACTTCACGTAGCTACGTGAAGTACATTTTGAACTACACGTAGCTATGCAAATTGCATAGTGCGTAGCTGTGTGCTTGACTGCACTGTACAATAATTGCCAAAGGCATCTTGCACAGTGCAAGTTAAGATAAAATAAGTATCTCTGTCTTTATATGCTAAAATGCATATAGTCATTTCACAAAAGTGAAAACAATAAATTAACAAGCAGTGAGAGAGGTGATGATTTTGGTATCCTCCCTAACCTAGGGAGAGAACCAAGCAGATGCCTTGAAAACAAAAAGCACATCTTTTGAACGATTCAGTGGTGGTCCCATCCTCTTAGGACCACCCCAAGCACAGTTATTGGCAAAAATACAATCCCAACCAAAGGCCCTGCAAAGCATTATGGGACGAGATTAGCAGTGGGCAGTGAATATTATAGTATCCAATATCAAAATAATTCTACAAAGAGCTGCAGTTCCACTAGTCGCTACTAGATGTCCCTCACGAGTCAAATGCAAAAGCTTCATGAAAGGGTTTCAATGCTTTTGCATTTGACTCGTGAGGGACATCTAGTAACGACTAGTGGAACTGCAGCTTGATGTATTAATAATTTCAATGCTTTTTCATTTGACTCGTGAGGGACATCTAGTAACGACTAGTTGAACTGCAGCTCTTTGTAGAATTATTTTGATATTGGACACTATAATATTCACTGCCCACTGCTAATCTCGTCCCATAATGCTTTGCAGGGCCTTTGGTTGGGATTGTATTTTTGCCCATAACTGTGCTTGGGGTGGTCCTAGGAGGAAGGGACCACCACTGAATCGTTCACATGATATGCTTTTTGTGTTCAAGGCATCTGCGTGGTCCTCCCCCTAGGTTAGGGGGGACCCCAACATCATCACCTCTCTCATTGCTTGATATTTTCATTGTCAAAGTTCACTTTTGTGAATTTGTTATATGCTTTTTAGTATAGAAAATTGCTTTATCAAAGCATTTGTATGTGTTTATTATACTGCTGCTACGCTATGTCAATTAGCACAGTTTTTAGGTCTTGACTAGGCAGCGCATGCGCTGTCTCATCGAGAGATGCTGTATACAGTATAGTGGGGGAAGCTCTGCCCACTTTCCAGCCATATTTTTCATTGGCTTGAATCATAATTCCTGCATTGTCATTGGTGCTTGGCTTCTTAATCCCGCCTCCTGACGGCCATGTCGTCATTTTTATCCTTACGAGGCTATCGGCTCCTTTACTAGAAAAACTGTTTTGTTCCCTTGCCTCTCCCCATTCCCTCCTGTAGTCTGTAACTTCTTACACCACATCCACCCCCCCACCTCCTCCCGTTAGTGCCTTTTTTTACCCCTGCACTTCCGTGTAAAATGCAATAGGGCTCGCGTAAATACGAGCCCTATTGTATTTTCAGTGCTTGTTTGCCATCTCATTGGTCGGCGAATTCGCACTCTTTGTCTCGCATGCGCGCGATGCCTTACATCGTGCGCATGCTAGACAAAGGGAGGCAGAGACAGCACAAGCAATGAAGCAGGACGAGGGGAAGCGCGGCCGGGTTCCACTCCATCCTCCCCACCCACAGATCACCCGCCTGACTACACAATGCTTCTGGGAGAGGCAAAGGCCTGCAGGGGTCGGTCTGGAGGAAGCACTCCCGCGGTCCACTTGTCTCCTCCGCTCTTGTTTACCCTTATATTTTACTTTCACATTCCAGATCTGTTTGTTTTCTTTGTTTATTTTACATGTATCTATTTTTGCGAGAGTGTCACGATGTCGTCGGTGCTTGTAGTCAGCGCTGCGGGAACGGTATGTAAATGGAATCCGTTCAGTGCTCCTTGTTGGGATGTCTTCTTGTTGGGGCGCTGCTTCTGTCTCCACCTACCGAAGCAGGGCTTTGGTTCGTTTGCCTCTCCTTGGGTGGGCGGGCGGTCTGTCAGATGAGCCATCTGAGGTGTGCAATGGGGCAAGAGCTCCGAAAAGAGCCGAAGAGAAAACTAAACACATTTTCTTGGAATACCAATGATTACACAACACCGGTTCACTTGCTGCTAATGCATGCATTCCGGAGCACAGCAGATGGAATTTCTCTTCCGGTGCAGTAGGAGAGGTGGTCTCCTCCGGGGCATCAATGTTCTAACCAATCGAAGTGCTCAACGGGATGCCCAGCCACATAGTCTCTTGTTCAGTCAGGCGGTGCCTTGAGGTGAGGCCCGGGGTCACAGAGCTGCTCCATACGCGGAGGGAGCGAGTTACGTTTGTAGAGTTATATAACGCAGCTTATCAAATCACCTCTAGGGTATCCAGGCGCTGTCCATGTTCACGGGGAGATTAAGTGATTTGCCCAGAATCACGGGATGTTGTGCCGACGCCAAGACTCGAACCGGATCCCCGGCTGCTCTGGCGCTGCGCTACATCCACACCCTATGTTACAGGCATTATTCATTCGTAATGGAGGGTTCGTTTAACCTAAACATTAAATATACAGCACTCAACAGGACACGGGAGAGGTTGGAAGTTTCACACAGGATGACTGTCTTCCGACAGGAGGCACTTTTAGGGTGCATTTAATGAGCACCTCTGTGTATGAGTAGGCGTTGAGCATGAAATTAGCTGTGAAACAACAGAGCACTGTACAAAAAAGGACAGTGGAGAACAATAACCAGTACAAGTAATGATAACAATTTCCAAGCGCTATAAATAACCGGTAGAACAACGACCTCCTTTATCGCACTGAATTTGCCGACCTTGGAAGGACTGAACGCTGAGTTGTTCTTGTGAGAGCTCAAACTGGTGCCTGTCACGTGTCCAACTCACGCAGCCACCCTGCTTGCATAGTTCGTGAAAAAGCGTGTCTTTCATCACCTGGTATCAACAGAGGTGTATTTTCGTATACCAGATGAATCGCCCAGTTCAAGAGAAACATAAAACGGGGGTAAAAAATATTCAAAAGGACGAAAAGACGTTAAAGTCAGTAGCTCTTAGAAGCCTCAGTTGTGATGGTATCACTTAGTGATAAAATCGAACCAACCAGCTGAAAATCGGCAGAATGAAAACATACATGTTTATATGAGTAAGTAGGTTTTGGAGTCAGCGAAGGTGCTCACAGGCTTTGATGTTAGTGTTACCTGGTTCAGGGTCGGTCAGTCTTATACGGCAACTTGGCAGTGCCAGAAGTCCTGGTTTGATAGGTCAGTGTTTGGACTGTTTTTTGGTTGTATGTGGACCTGCGTTTTGGTTTGGGAACATTTTTTACAGTTGATGTCTCTGATATTACCACAAACATTATCTGCAGCAAGCACAACTGCCTGCAATCTCCTGTACCTTGCCAAACACCTATTCAGAGTGCCATTACAACTTGAAAACAACCCTGAATTGCAATTGAGTACCACTTTTTGTTTTATCTATCTGATTCACTAATGGGGTCCACTTTTATTTTGGTGCCTGGATCTATGTTCTGTCTTAGCCTGCCACAAGGGGGCCTATTACAGCTGAGATTCATGTGGCTCACGGTACCCCACCATTTGACCGGACCCCCCCCAGCCAAGAAAAAGAAGAAAGGTTCAGAACTAATGTAGCGAACCCGATCATCAATAAGGAGAACAATTCGCCGCAGCCACGGGGTCCCCCTAATAACTCTGATTCAGGTGAAACTATGTATTTAGCCTCATTTGCAATTAATATTACACACATTGTTGCAGCCCTTGCTCCCTACTTTACTAGAACGCATTGTGAAGTTAAATAAAAGTTCAATGAGAGGTTTTCAGTCGAAATTGGAGACCTTGTAAACAGCTGTTGCTAATTTGAACACTTTATTAATCGGAAATGTGGGAAGAGTACGTGGTCACCTGTTATAGGGTACCCAGAAGGCCCATTCTGAGCGAAACGCCCACATTAGGTATCATTGGCACACCTCTTTCAAACCTTGAAATAATTCTATATCCAACGAGGCATCAGGGGAAATTAAGGACATAAATGCGTTCTTATGGGAAAGGTAAACACAAATGTGAACCCTTGTAATAACAGACCACTTGGGAATGTGGGGGTACCATCCTCTTCCACTCACTGACTAACTCTCCCACTCTCTCACTAACTAACTCTCCCACTTGCTCTCACTGACTGGCTCACTCACTCTCACTGACAGACTCTCACTGATAGACTCTCACTGACAGACTCTCCCACTCTCTCTCACTCACTGACTGACTCACTCACTCTCACTCACTGACTGACTCACTCACTCTCAGTCACTGACTGACTCACTCTCACTGACTGACTGACTCCCTCTCACTGACTCACTCTCACTGACAGACTCTCACTGACTCTCCCCCTCTCTCACTAACAGACTCTCCCACTCTCTCTCTCTCACTGACTCACTCTCCCACTCTCTCTCACTCACTGACTGACTCTCCCACTCACTCTCACTCACTGACTGACTCTCCCACTCACTCTCACTCAGTGACGAATGTATGACGTTACAACGCATACATTTACAACGCGTTGCTTTACAACGCAGTTTTTACATCGCAACACCCTTTACAACGCACACATTTACATCGCATACCATTACAAAGCATCTTTAAAAACTACCTTTACAACACATTCCAATACATTGCATACTACCTTTACAACGCATACCATTACAACGCATACCATTACAACGCATGTAAGGTAAGTATTGGATAGTATAGGGGTAAAAATTACTATTCTAACTCCAGGGGGGTGCAACAGTAGGGTAAGTGTTGGATAGTGTAGGGGTACTCTGCGTTGTAATGGTATGCGTTGTAATGGTATGTGTTGTAATGCCTGCGTTGTAATGATATGCGTTGTAATGGTATGCGTTGTAATGCCTGCGTTGTAATGGTATGCGTTGTAAAGGATGCTGCGATGTAATGACTGCATTGTAAGTGTAGTGCGATGTAATGACTGCGTTGTAAAGGTTGTTTCCCCTCAGTGACTGACTCACTCTCACTGACTGACTGACTCACTCAGTCTCACTGACTGACTGACTCTCACTGACTGACTCTCACTGACAGACTCTCACTGACACTTTCTCACTCTCTCACTGACTGACTCTCTCACTAACTGACTGACTGACTCACTCTCACTAACAGACTCTCACTGACTGACTCACTCTCACTGACAGACTCTCACTGACTGACTCTGCCACTCTCTCACTGACTGAATGACTCACTCACTCTCACTGACTGACTGACTCACTCACTCACTTTCACTGACTGACAGACTCTCTCTTACTGACTGACTGACTCACTCTCACTGACTGACAAACTCTCACCTACAAACTCTCCCACTCTCTCTGACTGACTCACTCACTCACTCTCACTGACTGACACTCACTCTCACTCACTGACTGACTCACTCTCACAGACTGACTGAGTCTCTCACTCTCACTGACCGACTGACTCTCTCACTCTCACTGACTGACTCTCTCACTGACTCTCACTCTCTCACTGACTGACTGACTCTCACTCTCTCACTGACTGACTGACTCTCACTGACTGACTGACTCTCTCACTTTTTCACTGACTGACTCTCTCTCACTGACTGACTCTCTCACTCACTCTGACTAACTGACTGACTGACTGACCTTCACCCTCCTGTTATTTATGCCCCCCATAACAAAAAACCCACAACAAGCAACCATTGGGACAGGCAGGTACAAGTTGCCAGCATTGAAAGGACAAAAATAACTCAAGACATTATTTTTAATACTTTTTTAATATGGTCGTTCAGTTGTATATAATGCTTTTTTCGGTCATATCTAAGGTAACAAAAATGCTTCTGACACTTCTTTATTATAACTTTTCAGCATGTTGCAGACTTCTGTACAGCACAGCTTAAAGACATAGGTAAAGTGAATATCTGTGGCTAAACACTTATAAGTTCCCAAAGGCGAGACCTATTGGCTATGCCAATGCTTGTTTTACTTTGCTACGTGTAATTTGCGTAGTGCGTAGTAGCACAAACTTTGCATGCTCCGTGAGCGTAGCGAAGTATTATGCTCAGGGTTACAGATGATATTCAGTACTGCCCATAGTTGGCATATCGGCAGTCAGTGTTGTAGTCGATACCTCAGTGCCCGTAGTGCTAGTTGTAGCGCTTGTGCTGGTGTCAGCCCTAGTGGTGGCTGAGCCGATGCTCATCCCAGTTGTAGCAAAAGGCACCTGCGGGTTTTCAAGGAATACATTCGTCAGGATAGGAATACGCTGGGGACACAGCCAAGCATGGGACCTCAGCGGTTCCAGCTTCGTGTTCAAGTCCGCAGGCGTCTCTGTCTTGAGTGTCAGACAGATGTCCAACACGCATTCTTGACCGCAGAACAGGCATCGAAGAACAGGTAAGATGCAATCCATCCAGACTGGTCTAAACGATAAGAACCAAGAAGCACTCAGTTCTCGTAGGTGAGGCGTGCCCAGATGTTGTACCATGCGCTCAAGGTATCTACGCTCCAGAAGTGCTTTCGCCATTTCGTTCGTGATTGGGCCGTCCATTGCGTATCAGGTAAATGATGATCAGGATTCCAGCTATTAAAAGCAGTATCAGAGGTAAACCTCCAAAGATGCTTCCAAATACGGAGTGTATAAAATTTGGGATAACTCCGAGGACTGTTTGGAAGGTGCTTAGAAATCCTGACCCTATGGTCTTAAATAGGTGTACAATCCCACTCGTATCAGACATGTTAAAGATACTACCCACCATTTCTACGAAATGAAAGGGGAAGTTTGTACGAATGAGAGCCTGTATCTTGGTCGAGGTCCTTGTAACTTGAAGATCAAAGGTCTCTCGAGCGGAGGTTAAGGGTACAGTTTGCTGTAAAAGCATGGCTTTCATTCTGCTCAAAGTGTCAAATTTTATAAAAGATATGTTTAACGAAGTCCACAAAGGCACCTCCCTGACTGTACTTGTTGGGGGAAACAATACTTGCATACACCAATTAACCCTGGAGTTCACGGTGACCAGATAGGCGATGCCCAGAAGCATGACACAGCAACCTTGATCATTCAGCATCAAGTAACTCCCATTCGACAGTAACTCGAAATCTGGTGTGATCACAGCAGCTGGAGTTCCTTTCATGTGGCAGGACAGATTCACTATTGAACCATTACATGCTCCGTGCAAAACAATATCTTGGCACATGAGAGAACCGCTTAAAGTGTTCTTGCAGTTTGTACCACTTAGAAACACTTCTCGATCCCCACTCCGGCATCGAAATCTATATGGTAAATCCCAGGATTTCTTAATGTATTCTTTACCCAATTTTTCATATCTGCCTGCCTGCCTTTGCTCAAGGCAATAGTGAAACTGAAACGTCGTGACGGGGAGAGTGATATGGCCGTGAATTATCCATTATGTTGATGGTGATTCCGCCACTGTGAATGGTAGCCTGTCCAGTTTTTCAATACGCAGCATTGTATATTTAGCTTCCCTTTGTGCCATTTCTATCTGTGTATCTGTTAGATTGTATTATGAAAACAGAGACTAAACTGTTTATAAAACGCCAAGGCACAAAGCCTGCACGCAAAGATGGCAGCGTCCAGCTTAATAACATAATAGAACGTAACTGAGATTGGCCGTGTTGTAATATGGCTAAATCCTGTTCCAGTATGTCGATAGCAGAAGATACAATGTTGCCCAATCAATATATCCTGGAGGTCAAAGTTGTTAACCCATTATCTACCACAGCTAAAGCTTTTTCTAAGTTTATACGTTCTATTTCCCGTATTCTCTCTGCGGCTTCTTGTTGGGAAATGTTTCAGATTTCATTACAGGCAGCATAAATTCCTGCATATATGAAACGTTTTTGACGTTGTTTCCTGGGTCTTAGTAAAAAGTCCTTAAGATCCCTGTCATGTGAGAGTAAAGATAAGTGTTGTTTCACTTCTGCAAGTGTTGAGGTTTCTAGCCAATCGAGGCACAACTTCCCAACGCTATAGGATGTCACTATCCCTGGATGTTCTCTCTGTACCTAACATGGGTCTGGCCTATGGATACTGAGTCCCTCAGTGATGTTCAGGAATCGCTTATGACAGCTATTCGTGTCTAAGGGCCAAACCACCCACTGTTTCCAATTTGGGTCCTTTCTATTGTACTTTAAGATGTCATCTACTGTTGCCCCTTCTTGTGTAGTTGAATTTTGCCACCCCTGTGTTGGTGTTGGAAACCTAGGAGTGTTCAGGTCCTTGTTCTTCGCTAGTCCAAGACAGGATGTCTGTTGCACAGTATCATTTAAAAAGATCATCTGCTGTGGAATGAGGCATGCTCAAAATAGTGCCTCTGTACCCTGGACTTGCCAGTCCCTCGAACCCCAGACTGATTTTAAGTCAATTTCGTCTTTCCATAGGTGGAAACCCTATTCAGACAATTGAGCCAAAAACGAAGCAGAGTAAATCTGTTTAGTGTTTGTCAAAATAATTTTCAGTGCTGATGTTGGTGCAACCTTATATTAATATGAGGCTGGATCTGTGGTGTTAAACCCTGAATAGTATGAAAATTTCTGTGCAAACATTTGTGAACTACTTTGTGGTGTTGGGCAATGTTCCCACTGATGGTACTTAAAAACATTCCTAGGTGAAATAGATTTGTGCAGGAAATGATGACCATAATGTTGGTAACAGTACAAAGTGTCATAATCTGAAGAACCCTCTAACATTTCATTATTAGAAAATGCAGCAGTTTTCTCTAAATCAGACAACATGTTATTAACTGTTTCAGAGTCCCAATCATCAGAAAATGTACTTGAGGTAATGATATCACTTAATGAAATTTTAAATACATGATTAATTTTTAAAAGCTCGGTCAGACCGGATACGTTAAAATCAACCTTGTCCCATACTATACCATACGGTATAGGAACTGCTGTAATGTTCACTGATGACAAGTCTCTTTGCTCACGATGTGGCTTCATTAGTATGTTGAGCTTTTGGGCTGTGGAACTTTGTTGAAGATAGCGTCCATTAATAAGCATACTAAAGGTTAGTACTAAGCCAAGCCAGAAAAGAAAAAACAATATCCTAGAAATTACCCACAGTTCAATTCAAGGCGATACCAGGTATGTCTTTTTTAGAAAGTGAAGAAAGTTCTTTATTTGTTGCTTGAATGATGTTTTGGCTGGCGTCGTTTCCGGCTCGCTTGGATCCAAAGAAAACGTATCAAAGTTCATGGAATAGCCAGAAGCAGTTCGATCAATTGTGCATCGGGATTAGTTGAAATGTTATTTTGCTCTTGGCGAGGCATGTTGATGTAGACTTCTGTATTAGGTACAATTGCAACTTGTGAATTATTCTGATGTTCATTTTGAATTTGAATGTCTGGTTCAAGTGGTACAAGTTACA
>CAWUFW010032231.1:0-14238 GCA_963921515.1 Calotriton arnoldi | reverse complement strand
TGTGCAGACAAACAACACCCATGGGGGCTGGAGACCGTCAACAGTCATCAATGACACAATGACAGAAGTGACCATCAGAATGCAGAACCACATATTTGCACCAATGGGCACACAAATGCAGATACCCTGTGGAGACAGCAGATGTGAGGTGAACAGATACCATACCATGGCAGCAATGGGACACACAAACCATGATCACTGTGCTGACCGATGACCTAGGAGTCCCAGGGACAGCAGGGGAAACACACCAAACAACATACAGCCAATGGCACACCCAAGATATGCCAATGCAGTGGTGCAGATGCACAAACACAAACAGGCAGACCAACACTGTCATCATACACAGCAGGTGAGGGGTGGGGTGCCAGTGTCCCCAGGCAACCACACAACACATGAGGAGAGCTGAATACCAATCATACAGATGTGCATACACTGCCACACTAAGGTAACTCATGGATCCAAATCCCTATGTGGGCAAGCAGGCATTGTCAGGTGAGAGGGAGCACAAAACACACATGTCACACAGGCACGTAGGAACAACAACTGACACAGCAAGTCACAGACACACCACAGCACCACCCCCAGGGCCCCCACAATGTGGTGACCCTGGGCTGAATAAAAATACCACTGTGATGACAAAGCTAAATGTCGTTCACACTATGAACCACAGTCAGGTGTCCTGAGCAACAAACTACCATCACACCTACACAAGCACAAATCAATCAGCATGGCCAGTAAGCCAAGGCCAACATGGAGGCAGGGGCCTAGCCGGGCAACAACTCTCATCTGCACACACTCAACACCACACCCCTCGACCTCCAACAATGTGCAGCAGTGAAGTACACATGCACTGGTGACATTGCACATGCACCCATGACTATTCCAGGGTGGTGGGTGGGAACCAAGGTGTAGAAACACATCACACATGGACACTCAACAAGACTCCTGAATGTCTGACACACTGCACACTACGCTGTACATGGACATGACGGCAATACCACACCGACCAATGGGATCCCAGCCACAGTCACACACCAATGAAGAAGCCAAGGTCACCCACAAAGAACACACATAGACAACTTCCAACATTGCAGCTCTGACCCTGAGGAGTGGCAGCAGTCACACACACAACATGTCACAATCACTGAAAGATAACACAAACTGGAAATCACATGACAGGGGCAAACAACAAGTGCCAAGGGGAAACCTGACTCGTGACCCATCTGCGTCTGCACACAAACTCAGCCCTGACAGCAAACACACCTATGGGTGACACCCTGATGACCAGCAATGTGCCATGCACCCACATCACAGAGAACACAGGGAGAAGACTTTGGGGGAACATAGCTCAAGTCAGCAAGCATCACAAACAGGTACAACACTAGGGATCACAGCATGCGCAGATGAATGGAAGTGAACACACAGACATGCACATACAACACACACCTTGGGTGCAGGCAATGTCACACGTGTACACACTGCCATGAGGGGACTCCACTCCTGTGTGAGGAAAGCTGTGCCATATGTTGCCTCAGTAGGGCCCCATCATGTCAGCTGAGCACTTGGTCACACAATCAACAATTAGCACCAAATGAGGGCTCCCATCACATCAGCCTGGTCATGGATGTGCCAACGGAATCATCAGCACAGATCCAACACACTTGTATAGCAATGTTGCACTGACTACACGGATGAGTCCCTCCCCATTGATGCCCAAACCTGCATGTCCACTGGAGATGGCAACACGGTCAGGGAAGTAGACAAATGCACCGATGGCAGGCACAACAGATGTGCAGGGGTGGAAGCCACAGATATGAAATTGCCAATGTAAGTAGGAAACCCATTGCCAAATACTGAACACATGACACCCTCAGATGCTGCTATTGATGACATGGATACACCACATGATAGGACACATTCCCCCTGGACCACATGGGTTCCTGCACAGTAACACTTCATAATCATGAGACCAGATATCACCATCACTGCAGCAAGGGCATGGTTAGCTGCACCAACAACATGTACATCTGAAGCATGAGCACTAGAGAAAAGAAAGTTGCTTTATTCAGCATATGTGTTGAGGCCAAACGAAGTCCTGAAAAAGAGCAAAGGCCAATGGCCAGTCCATTGTCAAAGTTCAAACAGGGTGACACTGGCAGATGTCACCCTCACGCATGCCTGCACAATACCAGGGACAATCCACTAGGAGGGGCAACCGGGGGGCAGGCCAGGCACCGCAGGGACAGGATCAGGGCTCACCAGGGGGAGTCAGGGAAGGGGTGGTGGGTGCAGGAGAGCCACTGACAACTGCAGTGGAGGTGTCTGACATGGTGTGTGCCGGCACAACTGGGGGCATGACACAGATGTCGTGGGTGCCGGCACAACTGCAGTGGACCCTGCAGATGGGGTGGACAGGTCCGCCACTGCAGTGCCCAAGTCAGACAGGGCGGTAGTGGACTCCACTGCAGTGCCTACCTCCAGGGGAGGAGAATGGGGAACAGGCAAGGTGGGTTGGACAGAGGGGGGACACCCTCACCACATCAGTGGCACAGACAAGCGCAGCGGGGGGTGTGGTGCTGGGAGAGCAAGTGGCAGGGGGAGAAGGCCGGAGCATCTTGGGGATGGTATATCTGTGGGTGGGGGAACCTGGGGCAGGGTGTGGTGGGGGCACCTGTGCAGTGGGGGCCTGAGGGATGGAGGACGGAGACCTTGTGCCTGAGCTGCAGGGTGGTGGCGGGGTCTTGCTCTTAGCACTCCGGGGGACTTGCGGGTGGGGGCCTCAGTCCGTCTGCGCCTGGGGGAGGGTGTCCGGGGGCGAGGGGCACTCTGCTCCGTGTGGGTGGGCTTCCTCTTCCCCCGGGATGCTGGAGCAGCTTCATCGGTGGGGAAGAGGCCGAGGTCACAGAGGAAGAGCTGCTGTGACTTTGGGGTTGCAGGTGAGGCAAGGGAGGGTGCTTTGGAGGGAGAGGGAACTGAGGACTGCGCAGTGCATGTGGATGCGTGTGTGTGTTCCAGGGCCCCATCCCCTGTGAGTCTGGCTTCAGTCCCCTGAATGTGCGTGCGTGTGCGTTTTGTCATTGGCGTGTGTGTCAGTGTGCTGGATGTGTGTGTGCTGGTGTGTGCCTGTGCCAGTGTGTGTGTGCCTGGGATGGGTAAGGTGCTGGGGAGTGTGGATGGAGCAGAGGCAGGAGGGGTGAGGGACCGTTTGAGGAGGGACACTGCTGCCGTCAGGGAGGAGTCCATGGACCTATTGCCCCTCTGTAGGTCAGACATGCCCGATGAGATGCCCTCCATGAACGACACCAGCTGAGTCAACAGCGCGGTGTGCGCATGGAGGACACTCAGCATGGCTGTCTGCCCTACATGGAGCTGGCGAAGGAGGTACACAGACTCCTCACTCAGGGCAGCAGGGGACACAGGGGCAGGGGGTGCGGTGCCTGGCCCAAAGGAGACACGCTCCCGGACATGGGAGCCTCCACGGACCTGGGGAATGGGAGCCGATGGGAGGGCGGTGGTGGTGCTGGTGGTGGCGGGGACAGCAACACTAGCTGGGGTGTGGTGGCTGCTGACACCCGCCTCCACAAGGGAGTCATCCTCCGAGTTGCTCTGGTCCTCAGCTGAGGTGGATGCTGCTGAGGACTCCTCGGTGTGGCTCCCCTCGCCCTCCGTGCCACTGGGTCCCTCCGACCACTCCTCGGCTGCTGACCCAGTCTGGCTCTCCGGCTCCTCCTGGTCCGTGGAGCTGTCCCCTTCCGTGGCCGTGGATGTATCTGCAAACAATGGGGAAACAGACAGACATCAGTCACCTGCACCAAACGCACACACCACTGTGAGCACAGCACATTACAGAGCAAGCCCTGGCATCATTAGTTGTACATTGCTAAAAGTGCCCTAATTGAACAGGAGAAGTCAATTGTCAGTCTGATGCCAAGCATGGCACTCACATCCCACATGGCCTTGCACCCATCTGTCTGGTGTCTGTTGGATTGCAACACCCCAGTGTTGACACATGCACCAAGTACACAGTAGTTGGACAGTGCAGAGGACACGGTGTGGACACATCACAGCTCTTGCCACTGAGTCAGTACAGGTTTACGGATGTAAGGGATGCCCAGAGTCAAATAGGAAATGCATGTGATGCATTCCAGCGACAGACACCATGATGCACCCATGTCCTGATAGCCAGCGCCACTATGGTGTGCATGTAGCACATGTCACTCCCCTGCAGGATCACCAATCAGTAGACACATGCCATGGCGGAGGCATGACTGCAAAGTCATACATCACTGTCTCAGTGATGTATGACTTTGCAGCCAGACAACAACACTCTGCACTGTGTCACAATAGTAGGTCATGGGGAATGCAAGTCCTGGAGCTGCACAAGTGCACATGTACATCCCCCCACAACACATCCTCTTAACCCTCATCTGTCCAGGTCATACCTATTGGACATATGGGAGACCTGTGACACTACCCTCTGAACCTGAGCCCCTCACACTCTGCTGTGCATGGGGAACAGCTGCCTGAACTTCACATTTACATGCCCCAGTCTGCATGGGCAGCTGATCAGACACCTATGTGTCACACAAGTATCGTCTCCTATGGTCACATCTCCAGTGGCATGCTGAGCCCCTACCAAGAAACTCCACAGCAGTCCTGGCGACTAATCCACAGCACACTGACACAGAGGCAGACACCTGAGGGGTCAAATCACTGTGCACAATGTGTCCTCTGATACACGGGAGTGGGAGTACAGAGTGTATTGTATGGCCTGGAGTAGGCATGACTGTCCAGCCCCACATGAATGAGGGATGAGCCCTGGACTGTAGGCAGCTGGCTAAGTATGTGTGACACACGTCATATACATACTCCTGGGGCCCAAACATTGTTCCCACCCGCAGCATGGGTGTGTGCCAGGTACCCCAGCCACATGTGGTGGATCAGCTCAGCAATTGGACCACAGATCAAAGTAACACGCTGAATACATGTCAGAATACAGGCATTGTGTAAGCAATGGACCCACCCATGATGCCCACCACAGAGTCAGGGAAACAGATGCTGTCTCCCACCTTGAGTCAAGCAAACTGCAAGGACACAGTCCTAAGTGACAGAATTCCCTGCATGTAAGGGCCACACCTGGGTATCAGATGAGGAGTGGGCAGTGCACAATAGAGGGACATGGCTCCTGGACAACATGACTGCTGTACTGTGGCAGTTCAACCTGGCCCGAGGAGGGCACATAACATGTTAGACAGAGTACACAGTGCAGTCTTTGACTCACCCCCTCCTTGCTGCTCTCTGGCCTTCAGCTGCCCATCCAGGTCTGGAAAGACCACCGCCAGGATCCTGAGCATGTGGGGGTCAGGGTCCGTGTTCCGCCCCTCCTGCGAGGAGGCGACAGCTTCAGCTGGACCCGTGCAATCCTCCGGGTCCAGCCCCGAAGGTCCTGCCACCTCTTTTGGCAGTTGCGGATCCGGCGCTTGTAGACCCCCACGGACCGGACAGCCCGGACGATGTCCTTCCATATCTCATGCTTCCGATGGGCAGAAGCCTGTCAGGATGACAAAGTGATAAGGCCATTACTACACATGCAACATATCCGTGCATGACACAGTTGCATATACATGTCGCAATCACAGGGGCACATGGTGTACCCAGGCAGTGCACGGCTGCCCATGGACAGTTTTCCAGAAGTCACTACATGGTATCATAGCATGGGGAGTAAAACCCTGTTCAGAAGCACTGTCACTGCACCATACCTGTCCAGTGCAAGTCACTACACACTATGGGGGTGACAACTACTCAGTGAGCCTGCTAGCCAGTGGTGTGCTGACTCTCAGCCTTGCTAGTCAGACAAAATGCACATTCAGAAAGGCAGTGCACAGAACACTCACCTGCTCCCCTGGTGTCCCATACAGCTTGCTGTACTGTGGAAGTAGGCTGTCCAGCAGGGCCTGGTTCTCTTCAAGGCTGAAGGCTGGGGCTCTCTCCACAGTACGTGCCATTGCAGGGTCCAGAGGGCAGAGACAGCAGCAGTGCAGTGGCAGATGTCGTCCTGGAGCATGTAGTGCAGGCAAGTGGGCTCTCAGGGGAACATGCAGCAATATATATGTGCTGGAGAGGCAGATACTGTCCCTTGTGTCCAAAGTGATAGGTCCAAGTCGTTTGCATCTTCTGAATCTGGCCAATCCATGGAATAGCAGCACCAAAACACGCCCACAGCATCCTTCAAAATTTCAACTTCATGACATACATGATTTTGCAACATTGTTGTGGGTGACCAACTGATTTTCCAGCAACCGACTCGTTCGAATATTCGAAAACGCGTCCGTTGCCAGGCAAGCCCATTGTCAATGGGTGCGCACCGATCGGTCCATTGAGGTACAACGCGCACAGGGGTACAACGCGTACCCGCACACATTGAAAGCAATGGGCCGGCCGGAGGCACCGATCGGTCCATTGCAGTACAACGCGCACAGGGGTACAACGCGTACCCGCACACATTGAATGCAATGGGCCGGCCGGAGGCACCGATCGGTCCATTGCAGTACAACGCGCACAGGGGTACAACGCGTACCCGCACACATTGAATGCAATGGGCCGGCCGGAGGCACCGATCGGTCCATTGCAGTACAACGCGCACAGGGGTACAACGCGTACCCGCACACATTGAATGCAATGGGCCGGCCGGAGGCACCGATCGGTCCATTGCAGTACAACGCGCACAGGGGTACAACGCGTACCCGCACACATTGAATGCAATGGGCCGGCCGGAGGCACCGATCGGTCCATTGCAGTACAACGCGCACAGGGGTACAACGCGTACCCGCACACATTGAATGCAATGGGCCGGCCGGAGGCACCGATCGGTCCATTGCAGTACAACAGCGCACAGGGGTACTAACGCGTACCCGCACACATTGAAAGCAATGGGCCGGCCGGAGGCACCGATCGGTCCATTGCAGTACAACGCGCACAGGGGTACAACGCGTACCCGCACATTGAAAGCAATGGGCCGGCCGGAGGCACCGATCGGTCCATTGCTGTTCAACGATCACTGTACATGTGACTGGCATATGTCAGCATGCCTGTCTCAGATGGACATATGCCAGCCACAGATAGCTCCCAGGGAGTGAGGGGCACACCTACATCACGACAGCCTGTCCAAACCTTATCATAAGGCATGTAAGGCTGCATTTCCTATTGTGTGTATGTTGGTGTACATGTTGTCCTGTGGGTGTCACCTGTGGGCAGCCACCCCCAGGCTGTGCACGTGTTAATGGGGACAGGATCCTGGGTGTTACGTGTACGTGACCACTGTGATGTGCAACTGTTCATATCTGTGCATGTGCCATGGTCACATTTCACAGTGGTGTTTGTGTATGTCATGTCACATACCCCGTGAGTCCCATGTGGGACGGTATGTTTGAGCCAGGGTGTCCCAGTGGCACAATAGTGATGGCCCTCCACAGTCTTTGTGCATGTAGTGTTTACAATGTCTCTGATTTCATGTGCACAATGGGAGACAGTCTCCACATCCACGTTGTGTGTGCATGGACTCTGATGTTGTGCGTGTGTGTCACAGACGTCCATGGCTCTCCTGCCATGGCAAGTGTGGCCACTACCTGTGGGGGTCATGTTTGTTTTGTTGTGGTGTACACATGATACTCCAGGTGATGCCAGTGTCCATGTGGCATTACAGGGTCCCTGGGAATGTGCCTGTCGTTGAGCTGTGGTGCCTGGGGCACATCTGTCCTCACATGTCACTGGGGGTGACTGTGACACAGCATCATGATATCCAATGGGCCAACCTGGGACAAATTGATGCCACCTGTAGGACCGTGTTGACAGATGTTGGCCATGTATGTACCATACATGTCGTTCCGGTACTGCACACTTCATGTAGTTGTGCCTCATGATGATGTATGTTGGGATCTTGAGTGTGTTCAATGCCGCATATGTGGGGTGACTGACGATCTTGCTTACTTCTCCTCTGCACTGCAGGGCTCCTGCTGTCCATCGGCCATTCCCAGACCTGGCAACGATGGTGGAACGGGACAGCATCCGACGGTACCGCTTCACCAGGCAGCTGATTGAGGATTTTGCAGTGCAGTTGTCCCCACATTTGCAGCCTGGCCGGCCGTATCCTACAGCGCTGACCCCAAGGTGAAGGTGATGGCAGCCCTACACTTCTTTGCCACCGGTACCTTCCAACATACTGTGGCGTCTGCTGGTGGGATGTCACAGACCATGTTCAGCCGTGTGCTCCGCGATTTCTTGGCGGCAATGTTGCTCTTCCTGAACCGGTACATCTATTTCCCTAGACTGCGACGACTCACTGACGTGAAGAGTGACTTTTATGCCCTGGGGAGGATGCCGCATGTCATTGGCTCCATTGATGGGACACATGTGGCTTTGGTACCACCACAGGCCCAGGAGCAGGCCTACAGGAACCGCAAGCACTACCACTCGGTCAATGCACTGGTGGTGTGTCTTGCAGACATGACCATCACACACGTGTGTGCCCGTTTCCCTGGTTCAGCACACGATGCCTTTGTGATGAGGAGTAGTCGCATCCCCAGGTTGATGGCACAGATGCAGAACCAGCGTGCCTGGCTTGTCGGTGTGTACTGACTTTGTGCCATTGTGTGTGATCTGATCTGTAGTATTCCGCCCACTTTTCCAAGTCAGCTGATGTGCACTTGTCTGTCCGTAGGTGACTCGGGATACCCCAACATGCCGTGGTTGCTGACACCCCTCAGGAACCCTGTGACACCTGCCCAGATGCGCTACAATGAGGCACATGGTCGGACCAGGAGAGTGATTGAGCGGACCTTTGGTCTCCTGAAGAGCCGCTTCCGCTGCCTGGACAAGACCGGAGGGTCCCTCCCATATGCCCCTGCGAAAGTGTGCAAGATTATCATCGTCTGCTGCATGCTCCACAACCTGGCAGTGCGGAAGGAGTTGCCTCTCATCCAGGATGACGATGACCAACATCCGCCACCTGTGGAGGATCCTGGCCTGGAACACGATGCCAGTGACGATGATGATGATGATGGTGATGGTGATGTCCGCACACAGCTCATCACCAACTTCTTTAGCTGAATGTGAGTATCCTGAGGTGTCATGTCAATGATGTGAGTTGGCATGATGTGTGGGTGGTGCTCTGGTGCTGTTGGAGTGTGTCCATGGGCTACTTGACTGGATGTGTGTTGCGATGTGTGGTGACAGGTGGGCTGTACTCCCCAACAGTGTTGACATGCTAACTTGGTTCTGGGTGGGTATCTTGTAACATGTATTGTGCATGAGTTTTGCTGTTCTGTCCTGTACTCCATTGCTTTTGACTGTGTGTCATTTCTGTCCTTCACAGGGTACTTTCAGATTCGTTTGGTCAACTGTGTCCACCGACAACGTGATTGCACATCCAGGCTGGTAGCTGTTGTGTCCCTACAGGTGATGTGCGCCACACCCATGGACTTCCTTCTGTCTACAGTTGTTGACTGTGTGCCCGCTACCAGGTGGGGTTACCTTGCATCTGTAGTGGTTACGGCATGTTGCTACTGTGTAATAAACCTGTGCTTCACTTAGTGATGTGCGTTGTCTGTGGTCACACATTTGACTGCCATTTGCTTACTGCACCTGTGGGCTACTTGACTACAACTGGGAATGGGTGTGGTGTCTGTGCATTGCACCGTCTTCCCTGGCAACATCAGTGTAGGCAATGAGTCAGATGGCCTAGGTGTGTATGTGTTGTGTAGCCCTGGTGGTGTGTCTCCCTCATATGTGTCACGTTGCCTGTACTCACATGCCTGTGTTGTCCTTGCTGTTGCAGTTCGCATACACAGTGTAATTTTGTTGTTCATCATCCCCATAACAGTACCCACGTTGGAATCACGACAGAGGCAAGTATGGTGTATTATTGTGTTTATTGTGATACATCTGTGATAATAGTGCATAGGATGGATTGTGCTGTACATGAATCTTGCAATCCCAAGTTCCTAGATGAATAGAAAGTCCAGGTAGACAGGATCCCCAGTATCGGGGCCACAGTTGTCTGACACATTGTTCCAACTTGTACTCCCCATGCAATGTGTGGGAGTAGTGTTGCCATCAACAGGGTGAACAGTCTGTGCACAAAGGCGAAAATCCAGAACAGGTTCAGGCTTCCTGGGAGTTGCGCTTGGCCATCAGCCTCTCACTTTCCCCTCCTCGGACGACCCCTCTTCTTGGGGGGCCCTCAAGTGCAGGCTGCTGCGGTGCAGGGGACTCTCCGCCAGAGTCCTCCTCCCTCCCTGTGGCAGTTGCAGTTTGTTCGGTACCAGATGTTGTTGGCACACAGGGAGGTGTGGACTGGTTGCTGTTCATCTGGCGGAGGCATTGTAAAATGTCCCTGTGCACCGCCGTCATCTCATGTAGTACATCCCACTTGGACTCCACGCGGTCATGTGGGAGTCCACACGTGACATGTGGGAGTCCACACGTGACATGTGTGACTCCACATGGGACATGTGGGAGTCCAAGCGGGCATGATGGGCAGCCTGCTGCTGTTTGATGTCTCTGAGGAGCCCCACTACCTGGCTGAGCTCTCCGGTGCTGGACTGGTACGCATCAGCTATGCGTACCAGTTGTGGGTCTTCATGCACACCAGCAACGTCTGCAAGCAGCGACCTCTGTCTCCCACCCCTCCCACCACCCCTGCTGACATGTGCAGTGTGTGCAGTTGCACGCACAGATAACCCTGGTCCACCTTGGGGTTGGTGGTGGTGGTGGTGTCCATGGCCCCAGGTTGGTCCAGGGTCACTGCGCTGGTGTTGTTCCTTATTCTGTCCATGTCGGCAGGGATGGTATTCGTGGTGACAGTCGTTGGAGGGGTGGGTGCAGGGGGTGCAGCTGGTGGACCTGCTGGTGCTGCAGCTGGTGGTCCTGCTGGTGCAGCATGTTGACTTGCACCGGATGTGCCAGGTTGTTCTTCATCGTCCGAGGAGGACAGAGGCTGTACGACGCCAGTGAGCTCGGCATCCTCTTGAGCCTGGGACTGGGACTCCTCAGCGTCTGCTGCTGTGTCCCTATCATCACCTGTTTTTGGGAGACACAAACAATGTATGTCATGTTTCTGCAGGCATCAGTGGTTGACACACCTGACAGTTGTGACTGTGCCTCGGGGTGCGGGCCTGTACATTGTATTGTCCTAAGTCGTCACAGTCAGGGGTTGATATTGGTGTGGCACATTGTCCTGCATTATTTGGGCATTTCTATGTATTCTCTGGGGTGTGAACATGGTCTGCATTGATTGTGTTTGGTTGACAGCCAGACCTCCTTCCCACCCACCCACCCAGTCAGTTATCCCACCATGGAACGTGCTTGCATTGCAGGGAGTGTAAGTTGTCTCTCAGGATGTCAGTCAGTGGTGTCCTGCTGTTTGTTGGTGCACAGTTGGCAGCAGGGCCTTGTGCTCCCCACAGCAGTAGCCAGTGTCAGCCATCTTGTGAGTCCTTCTCCACTCCCTGTGATGTGAGCATGGTTCAGGGTGGTGTTGATGGGCCAGTTGTGAGGCTGAGCAATGTCTGTGACTACGACTCCCATCATGCTATTGCCTCCACCCCCCTTCCCAGCATGCCCATGCTTCCTTCCTTTGACTCTGCTTCCCTGTGGGGTGGGCTGGCTGTGCTGACAGGATGGCTGGGAGTGTTGTCCTGGCAGTTGTTTGGCTAAGAGTCCCAAGAGTGTCCCTGTGCTTCACACAACATAACCCAGGGTGGTGGTGCTTTGTGGGATCTTGTGTTAGGATGGAGGGCATTGCATTCTACCAGGTGGGTACTGTGGAGTTTGTGTTGGGGGGTGTGAGGGGAGGTGCTGGTGACTATGGTCAGTGCTGCAAGTCCCCCTTCCCACCCAGCCAGCCGGATATCCCACCATGGAACGTGCTTGCATTGCAGGGAGTGTAAGTTGTCTCTCAGGATGTCAGTCAGTGGTGTCCTGCTGTTTGTTGGTGCACAGTTGGCAGCAGGGCCTTGTGCTCCCCACAGCAGTAGCCAGTGTCAGCCATCTTGTGAGTCCTTCTCCACTCCCTGTGATGTGAGCATGGTTCAGGGTGGTGTTGATGGGCCAGTTGTGAGGCTGAGCAATGTCTGTGACTACGACTCCCATCATGCTATTGCCTCCACCCCCTTCCCAGCATGCCCATGCTTCCTTCCTTTTGACTCTGCTTCCCTGTGGGGTGGGCTGGCTGTGCTGACAGGATGGCTGGGAGTGTTGTCCTGGCAGTTGTTTGGCTAAGAGTCCCAAGAGTGTCCCTGTGCTTCACACAACATAACCCAGGGTGGTGGTGCTTTGTGGGATCTTGTGTTAGGATGGAGGGCATTGCATTCTACCAGGTGGGTACTGTGGAGTTTGTGTTGGGGGGTGTGAGGGGAGGTGCTGGTGACTATGGTCAGTGCTGCAAGTCCCCCTTCCCACCCAGCCAGCCAGCCAGATATCCCACCATGGAACGTGCTTGCATTGCAGGGAGTGTAAGTTGTCTCTCAGGATGTCAGTCAGTGGTGTCCTGCTGTTTGTTGGTGCACAGTTGGCAGCAGAGCCTTGTGCTCCCCACAGCAGTAGCCAGTGTCAGCCATCTTGTGAGTCCTTCTCCACTCCCTGTGATGTGAGCATGGTTCAGGGTGGTGTTGATGGGACAGTTGTGGGGGGGCAATATGTGTGAGTGCGACTCCCATGATGCTATTGGCTACACTGACTTGGCCAGCATACACAGAATTCCTTCCTTTGAGTGGTCTTCACTGTGTGTTGGTGTTGTTGTGGTGGCTACATGTGTGGATGTGTGTGTTAGTTCTATTTGTGCCACTGCCTAGCTGTAGTTGTGGTTGTGTTTGTACATGTGTTGGCACAGTTGGATGTGACTTTTTTGATGGCATGTGTTGTGTTTATCTGACTGACATACACATTTTGGGATGATTCTGTTCTAGTTGCTGTGTAATTGCTATGAGTGCATGGTTTGACTCTCCCTTGACAGTGATGTGTGTGTTTTGTGGCAGTTTATTGTGTACATTTGTTGTGTACTCACCAGGCTCTGGGATGTCCTCTAGTCCATATACGCTCACTGGCGGAAGGATGGCCCGCACCTTCTCCTCCCAGGGCCTGAGGTATACTGGCTTGGCAGGAGGGCCACTGCCGGTGTATTGGCTCAGGTGGTAGTCTTTCTTGAGCAGCTCCCGGACCCTCCTGCGCACGTCATACCACCTGTTCTGGATGTCGGTCTTTGTGCGCCGACATGGTGATTGGGCGTTCACCCTGTTGATGATCCTCTCCCACATCTTGGTTTTCTGCGACATGGGGGTCTGTTGGACCAGAGTGCCAAACAGCTGTGGCTCCACCCTGAGGATCTCGTCTACCATGACTTCCAATTCACTATCTAGGAACTTGGGATTCTTCTTGGGGGGCATGGTGATGGGTGGTGATAGTGGGTGATGTGTGTGTTGGTGTGCAGGTGAGGGTGTGTGGGTGTGTGTTGTGCTGGGTGTATGTGAGGTAGGTATTTGTTGGTGTGCTGCTGGTGTGTGGCTTGTGTGAGGGATGAGCTGTGGGTGTGTGGTTGCTTTCTCTTGGGTGCTGGCAGTGGAATGGCATTTGCAAAGGCTCATGGTAGTGATTTGTGTCCTTTATATAGGTGGAGTTGTTGGTGTGTCTTTGTTCTCTGTCCCCACCCCCAGTATTTATTGGCTTGGTAATTGCTTGTTTGGCCTTTTTTTGGTTGATTTTTCCTTTGTGCTGTTTGTGTATGTTGGAAACGTTCTTGTGACCGAGTCGGACCCTGCATTGGTCTCGTACGGTGTTTTCCGTTTCGTTCACGCTGTGTTTGTGCAGTTTTGTATGCTGCGTACGCGTCGGTCGCGGTGTATTGTGTTGCTTCGGCTCGGTTTTGTATGCGTGTCGGTCGTACGGCTTGTCCTCCGTCCGACTCGGTCGTGTTTTTCGCGCCTTGCATCGTACTTTGCAGGTTGGAGTTGGCGGGTACGATTCGGTCGGATTTGTTCCGGGTGCGTGTCGGTCGGTTGGATTCGCGTGTTTTCCGGCCGGATTGCTATTTTCCGAGCGGGTCGGTCGGTCGGCTTGGTTTCCTGACGTGTCGGTCGGATTTATCGCGGCTTGCATCGTACTTGGCGTGTCGGGCGCCACTGGTACGTGTCGGTCGGTATTTTTCCGGATCCGAGTCGGTCGGTGCTTTTCCGGCCCGAATCGGAA
>CAWUFW010032230.1:0-14238 GCA_963921515.1 Calotriton arnoldi | reverse complement strand
GGAGTACAGAGTGTATTGTATGGCCTGAGTAGGCATGACTGTCCAGCCCCACATGAATGAGGGATGAGCCCTGGACTGTAGGCAGCTGGCAAGTATGTGTGACACACGTCATGTACATACTCCTGGGGCCCAAACATTGTTCCCCACCCGCAGCATGGGTGTGTGCCAGGTACCCCAGCCACATGTGGTGGATCAGCTCAGCAATTGGACCACAGATCAAAGTAAGCACGCTGAATACATGTCAGAATACAGGCATTGTGTAAGCAATGGACCCACCCATGATGCCCACCACAGAGTCAGGGAAACAGATGCTGTCTCCCACCTTGAGTCAAGCAAACTGCAAGGACACAGTCCTAAGTGACAGAATTCCCTGCATGTAAGGGCCACACCTGGGTATCAGATGAGGAGTGGGCAGTGCACAATAGAGGGACATGGCTCCTGGACAACATGACTGCTGTACTGTGGCAGTTCAACCTGGCCCGAGGAGGGCACATAACATGTTAGACAGAGTACACAGTGCAGTCTTTGACTCACCCCCTCCTTGCTGCTCTCTGGCCTTCAGCTGCCCATCCAGGTCTGGAAAGACCACCGCCAGGATCCTGAGCATGTGGGGGGTCAGGGTCCGTGTTCCGCCCCTCCTGCGAGGAGGCGACAGCTTCAGCTGGACCCGTGCAATCCTCCGGGTCCAGCCCCGAAGGTCCTGCCACCTCTTTTGGCAGTTGCGGATCCGGCGCTTGTAGACCCCCACGGACCGGACAGCCCGGACGATGTCCTTCCAGATCTCATGCTTCCGATGGGCAGAAGCCTGTCAGGATGACAAAGTGATAAGGACATTACTACACATGCAACATATCCGTGCATGACACAGTTGCATATACATGTCGCAATCACAGGGGCACATGGTGTACCCAGGCAGTGCACGGCTGCCCATGGACAGTTTTCCAGAAGTCACTACATGGTATCATAGCATGGGGAGTAAAACCCTGTTCAGAAGCACTGTCACTGCACCATACCTGTCCAGTGCAAGTCACTACACACTATGGGGGTGACAACTACTCAGTGAGCCTGCTAGCCAGTGGTGTGCTGACTCTCAGCCTTGCTAGTCAGACAAAATGCACATTCAGAAAGGCAGTGCACAGAACACTCACCTGCTCCCCTGGTGTCCCATACAGCTTGCTGTACTGTGGAAGTAGGCTGTCCAGCAGGGCCTGGTTCTCTTCAAGGCTGAAGGCTGGGGCTCTCTCCACAGTACGTGCCATTGCAGGGTCCAGAGGGGCAGAGACAGCAGCAGTGCAGTGGCAGATGTCGTCCTGGAGCATGTAGTGCAGGCAAGTGGGCTCTCAGGGGAACATGCAGCAATATATATGTGCTGGAGAGGCAGATACTGTCCCTTGTGTCCAAAGTGATAGGTCCAAGTCGTTAGCATCTTCTGAATCTGGCCAATCCATGGAATAGCAGCACCAAAACACGCCCACAGCATCCTTCAAATCTTCAACTTCATGACATACATTATTTTGCAACATTGTTGTGGGTGACCAACTGATTTTCCAGCAACCGACTCGTTCGAATATTCAAAAACGCGTCCGTTGCCAGGCAAGCCCATTGTCAATGGGTGCGCACCGATCGGTCCATTGCTGTTCAACGCGCACAGGGGTACAACGCGTGCCCGCACACATTGAAAGCAATGGGCCGGCCGGAGGCACCGATCGGTCCATTGCTGTTCAACGCGCACAGGGGTACAACGCGTACCCGCACACATTGAATGCAATGGGCCGGCCGGAGGCACCGATCGGTCCATTGCAGTACAACGCGCACAGGGGTACAACGCGTACCCGCACACATTGAATGCAATGGGCCGGCCGGAGGCACCGATCGGTCCATTGCAGTACAACGCGCACAGGGGTACAACGCGTACCCGCACACATTGAATGCAATGGGCCGGCCGGAGGCACCGATCGGTCCATTGCTGTTCAACGCGCACAGGGGTACAACGCGTACCCGCACACATTGAATGCAATGGGCCGGCCGGAGGCACCGATCGGTCCATTGCTGTTCAACGCGCACAGGGGTACAACGCGTACCCGCACACATTGAATGCAATGGGCCGGCCGGAGGCACCGATCGGTCCATTGCTGTTCAACGCGCACAGGGGTACAACGCGTACCCGCACACATTGAATGCAATGGGCCGGCCGGAGGCACCGATCGGTCCATTGCTGTTCAACGCGCACAGGGGTACAACGCGTACCCGCACACATTGAATGCAATGGGCCGGCCGGAGGCACCGATCGGTCCATTGCTGTTCAACGCGCACAGGGGTACAACGCGTACCCGCACACATTGAATGCAATGGGCCGGCCGGAGGCACCGATCGGTCCATTGCTGTTCAACGCGCACAGGGGTACAACGCGTACCCGCACACATTGAATGCAATGGGCCGGCCGGAGGCACCGATCGGTCCATTGCAGTACAACGCATCACTGTACATGTGACTGGCATATGTCAGCATGCCTGTCTCAGATGGACATATGCCAGCCACAGATAGCTCCCAGGGAGTGAGGGGCACACCTACATCACGACAGCCTGTCCAAACCTTATCATAAGGCATGTAAGGCTGCATTTCCTATTGTGTGTATGTTGGTGTACATGTTGTCCTGTGGGTGTCACCTGTGGGCAGCCACCCCCAGGCTGTGCACGTGTTCATGGGGACAGGATCATGGGTGTTACGTGTACGCGACCACTGTGATGTGCAACTGTTCATATCTGTGCATGTGCCATGGTCACATTTCACAGTGGTGTTTGTGTATGTCATGTCACATACCCCGTGAGTCCCATGTGGGACGGTATGTTTGAGCCAGGGTGTCCCAGTGGCACAATAGTGATGGCCCTCCACAGTCTTTGTGCATGTAGTGTTTACAATGTCTCTGATTTCATGTGCACAATGGGAGACAGTCTCCACATCCACGTTGTGTGTGCATGGACTCTGATGTTGTGCGTGTGTGTCACAGACGTCCATGGCTCTCCTGCCATGGCAAGTGTGGCCACTACCTGTGGGGGTCATGTTTGTTTTGTTGTGGTGTACACATGATACTCCAGGTGATGCCAGTGTCCATGTGGCATTACAGGGTCCCTGGGAATGTGCCTGTCGTTGAGCTGTGGTGCCTGGGGCACATCTGTCCTCACATGTCACTGGGGGGTGACTGTGACACAGCATCATGATATCCAATGGGCCAACCTGGGACAAATTGATGCCACCTGTAGGACCGTGTTGACAGATGTTGGCCATGTATGTACCATAAATGTCGTTCCGGTACTGCACACTTCATGTAGTTGTGCCTCATGATGATGTATGTTGGGATCTTGAGTGTGTTCAATGCCGCATATGTGGGGTGACTGACGATCTTGCTTACTTCTCCTCTGCACTGCAGGGCTCCTGCTGTCCATCGGCCATTCCCAGACCTGGCAACGATGGTGGAACGGGACAGCATCCGACGGTACCGCTTCACCAGGCAGCTGATTGAGGATTTGGCAGTGCAGTTGTCCCCACATTTGCAGCCTGGCCGGCCGTATCCTACAGCGCTGACCCCCAAGGTGAAGGTGATGGCAGCCCTACACTTCTTTGCCACCGGTACCTTCCAACATACTGTGGCGTCTGCTGGTGGGATGTCACAGACCATGTTCAGCCGTGTGCTCCGCGATGTTTTGGCGGCAATGTTGCTCTTCCTGAACCGGTACATCTATTTCCCTAGACTGCGACGACTCACTGACGTGAAGAGTGACTTTTATGCCCTGGGGAGGATGCCGCATGTCATTGGCTCCATTGATGGGACACATGTGGCTTTGGTACCACCACAGGCCCAGGAGCAGGCCTACAGGAACCGCAAGCACTACCACTCGGTCAATGCACTGGTGGTGTGTCTTGCAGACATGACCATCACACACGTGTGTGCCCGTTTCCCTGGTTCAGCACACGATGCCTTTGTGATGAGGAGTAGTCGCATCCCCAGGTTGATGGCACAGATGCAGAACCAGCGTGCCTGGCTTGTCGGTGTGTACTGACTTTGTGCCATTGTGTGTGATCTGATCTGTAGTATTCCGCCCACTTTTCCAAGTCAGCTGATGTACACTTGTCTGTCCGTAGGTGACTCGGGATACCCCAACATGCCGTGGTTGCTGACACCCCTCAGGAACCCTGTGACACCTGCCCAGATGCGCTACAATGAGGCACATGGTCGGACCAGGAGAGTGATTGAGCGGACCTTTGGTCTCCTGAAGAGCCGCTTCCGCTGCCTGGACAAGACCGGGGGGTCCCTCCCATATGCCCCTGCGAAAGTGTGCAAGATTATCATCGTCTGCTGCATGCTCCACAACCTGGCAGTGCGGAAGGAGTTGCCTCTCATCCAGGATGACGATGACCAACATCCGCCACCTGTGGAGGATCCTGGCCTGGACCACGATGCCAGTGACGATGATGATGATGATGGTGATGGTGATGTCCGCACACAGCTCATCACCAACTTCTTTAGCTGAATGTGAGTATCCTGAGGTGTCATGTCAATGATGTGAGTTGGCATGATGTGTGGGTGGTGCTCTGGTGCTGTTGGAGTGTGTCCATGGGCTACTTGACAGGATGTGTGTTGCGATGTGTGGTGACAGGTGGGCTGTACTCCCCAACAGTGTTGACATGCTAACTTGGTTCTGGGTGGGTATCTTGTAACATGTATTGTGCATGAGTTTTGCTGTTCTGTCCTGTACTGCATTGCTTTTGACTGTGTGTAATTTCTGTCCTTCACAGGGTACTTTCAGATTCGTTTGGTGAACTGTGTCCACCGACGACGTGATTGCACATCCAGGCTGGTAGCTGTTGTGTCCCTACAGGTGATGTGCGCCACACCCATGGACTTCCTTCAGTCTACAGTTGTTGACTGTGTGCCCGCTGCCAGGTGGGATTACCTTGCATCTGTAGTGGTTACAGCATGTTGCAACTGTGTAATAAACCTGTGCTTCACTTTGTGATGTGCGTTGTCTGTGGTCACACATTTGACTGCCATTTGCTTACTGCACCTGTGGGCTACTTGACTACAACTGGGAATGGGTGTGGTGTCTGTGCATTGCACCGTCTTCCCTGGCAACATCAGTGTAGGCAATGAGTCAGATGGCCTAGGTGTGTATGTGTTGTGTAGCCCTGGTGGTGTGTCTCCCTCATATGTGTCACGTTGCCTGTACTCACATGCCTGTGTTGTCCTTGCTGTTGCAGTTCGCATACACTGTGTAATTTTGCAGTTCATCATCCCCATAACAGCACCCACGTTGGAATCACGACAGAGGCAAGTATGGTGTATTAGTGTGTTTATTGTGATAATAGTGCATAGGATGGATTGTGCTGTACATGAATCTTGCAATCCCAAGTTCCTAGATGAATAGAAAGTCCAGGTAGACAGGATCCCCAGTATCGGGGCCACTGTTGTCTGACACATTGTTCCAACTTATACTCCCCATGCAATGTGTGGGAGTAGTGTTGCCATCAACAGGGTGAACAGTCTGTGCACAAAGGCGAAAATCCAGAACAGGTTCAGGCTTCCTGGGAGTTGCGCTTGGCCATCAGCCTCTCACTTTCCCCTCCTCGGACGACCCCTCTTCTTGGGGGGGGCCCTCAAGTGCAGGCTGCTGCGGTGCAGGGGACTCTCCGCCAGAGTCCTCCTCCCTCCCTGTGGCAGTTGCAGTTTGTTCGGTACCAGATGTTGTTGGCACACAGGGAGGTGTGGACTGGTTGCTGTTCATCTGGCGGAGGCATTGTAAAATGTCCCTGTGCACCGCCGTCATCTCATGTAGTACATCCCACTTGGACTCCACGCGGGTCATGTGGGAGTCCACACGTGACATGTGGGAGTCCACACGTGACATGTGTGACTCCACTTGGGACATGTGGGAGTCCAAGCGGGCATGATGGGCAGCCTGCTGCTGTTTAATGTCTCTGAGGAGCCCCACTACCTGGCTGAGCTCTCCGGTGCTGGACTGGTACGCATCAGCTATGCGTACCAGTTGTGGGTCTTCATGCACACCAGCAACGTCTGCAAGCAGCGACCTCTGTCTCCCACCCCTCCCACCACCCCTGCTGACATGTGCAGTGTGTGCAGTTGCACGCACAGATAACCCTGGTCCACCTTGGGGGTTGGTGGTGGTGGTGGTGTCCATGGCCCCAGGTTGGTCCAGGGTCACTGCGCTGGTGTTGTTCCTTATTCTGTCCATGTCGGCAGGGATGGTATTCGTGGTGACAGTCGTTGGAGGGGTGGGTGCAGGGGGTGCAGCTGGTGGACCTGCTGGTGCTGCAGCTGGTGGTCCTGCTGGTGCAGCATGTTGACTTGCACCGGATGTGCCAGGTTGTTCTTCATCGTCCGAGGAGGACAGAGGCTGTACGACGCCAGTGAGCTCGGCATCCTCTTGAGCCTGGGACTGGGACTCCTCAGCGTCTGCTGCTGTGTCCCTATCATCACCTGTTTTTGGGAGACACAAACAATGTATGTCATGTTTCTGCAGGCATCAGTGGTTGACACACCTGACAGTTGTGACTGTGCCTCGGGGTGCGGGCCTGTACATTGTATTGTCCTAAGTCGTCACAGTCAGGGGTTGATATTGGTGTGGCACATTGTCCTGCATTATTTGGGCATTTCTATGTATTCTCTGGGGTGTGAACATGGTCTGCATTGATTGTGTTTGGTTGACAGCCAGACCTCCTTCCCACCCACCCACCCACCCAGTCAGTTATCCCACCATGGAACGTGCTTGCATTGCAGGGAGTGTAAGTTGTCTCTCAGGATGTCAGTCAGTGGTGTCCTGCTGTTTGTTGGTGCACAGTTGGCAGCAGGGCCTTGTGCTCCCCACAGCAGTAGCCAGTGTCAGCCATCTTGTGAGTCCTTCTCCACTCCCTGTGATGTGAGCATGGTTCAGGGTGGTGTTGATGGGACAGTTGTGGGGGTGAGCTATGTTTGTGACTACGTCTCCCATCATGCTATTGCCTCCACCCCCTTCCCAGCATGCCCATGCTTCCTTCCTTTTGACTCTGCTTCCCTGTGGGGTGGGCTGGCTGTGCTGACAGGATGGCTGGGAGTGTTGTCCTGGCAGTTGTTTGGCTAAGAGTCCCAAGAGTGTCCCTGTGCTTCACACAACATAACCCAGGGTGGTGGTGCTTTGTGGGATCTTGTGTTAGGATGGAGGGCATTGCATTCTACCAGGTGGGTACTGTGGAGTTTGTGTTGGGGGGGTGTGAGGGGAGGTGCTGGTGACTATAGTCAGTGCTGCAAGTCCCCCTTCCCACCCAGCCAGCCAGATAGCCCAACATGGAACGTGCTTGCATTGCAGGGAGTGGAAGTTGTCTCTCAGGATGTCAGTCAGTGGTGTCCTGCTGTTTGTTGGTGCACAGTTGGCAGCAGGGCCTTGTGCTCCCCACAGCAGTAGCCAGTGTCAGCCATCTTGTGAGTCCTTCTCCACTCCCTGTGATGTGAGCATGGTTCAGGGTGGTGTTGATGGGACAGTTGTGGGGGTGAGCTATGTCTGTGACTACGTCTCCCATCATGCTATTGCCTCCACCCCCTTCCCAGCATGCCCATGCTTCCTTCCTTTTGACTCTGCTTCCCTGTGGGGTGGGCTGGCTGTGCTGACAGGATGGCTGGGAGTGTTGTCCTGGCAGTTGTTTGGCTAAGAGTCCCAAGAGTGTCCCTGTGCTTCACACAACATAACCCAGGGTGGTGGTGCTTTGTGGGATCTTGTGTTAGGATGGAGGGCATTGCATTCTACCAGGTGGGTACTGTGGAGTTTGTGTTGGGGGGTGTGAGGGGAGGTGCTGGTGACTATAGTCAGTGCTGCAAGTCCCCCTTCCCACCCAGCCAGCCAGATAGCCCAACATGGAACGTGCTTGCATTGCAGGGAGTGGAAGTTGTCTCTCAGGATGTCAGTCAGTGGTGTCCTGCTGTTTGTTGGTGCACAGTTGGCAGCAGGGCCTTGTGCTCCCCACAGCAGTAGCCAGTGTCAGCCATCTTGTGAGTCCTTCTCCACTCCCTGTGATGTGAGCATGGTTCAGGGTGGTGTTGATGGGACAGTTGTGGGGGTGAGCTATGTCTGTGACTACGTCTCCCATCATGCTATTGCCTCCACCCCCTTCCCAGCATGCCCATGCTTCCTTCCTTTTGACTCTGCTTCCCTGTGGGGTGGGCTGGCTGTGCTGACAGGATGGCTGGGAGTGTTGTCCTGGCAGTTGTTTGGCTAAGAGTCCCAAGAGTGTCCCTGTGCTTCACACAACATAACCCAGGGTGGTGGTGCTTTGTGGGATCTTGTGTTAGGATGGAGGGCATTGCATTCTACCAGGTGGGTACTGTGGAGTTTGTGTTGGGGGGTGTGAGGGGAGGTGCTGGTGACTATAGTCAGTGCTGCAAGTCCCCCTTCCCACCCAGCCAGCCAGATAGCCCACCATGGAACGTGCTTGCATTGCAGGGAGTGTAAGTTGTCTCTCAGGATGTCAGTCAGTGGTGTCCTGCTGTTTGTTGGTGCACAGTTGGCAGCAGGGCCTTGTGCTCCCCACAGCAGTAGCCAGTGTCAGCCATCTTGTGAGTCCTTCTCCACTCCCTGTGATGTGAGCATGGTTCAGGGTGGTGTTGATGGGACAGTTGTGGGGGTGAGCTATGTCTGTGACTACGACTCCCATCATGCTATTGCCTCCACCCCCTTCCCAGCATGCCCATGCTTCCTTCCTTTTGACTCTGCTTCCCTGTGGGGTGGGCTGGCTGTGCTGACAGGATGGCTGGGAGTGTTGTCCTGGCAGTTGTTTGGCTAAGAGTCCCAAGAGTGTCCCTGTGCTTCACACAACATAACCCAGGGTGGTGGTGCTTTGTGGGATCTTGTGTTAGGATGGAGGGCATTGCATTCTACCAGGTGGGTACTGTGGAGTTTGTGTTGGGGGGGTGTGAGGGGAGGTGCTGGTGACTATAGTCAGTGCTGCAAGTCCCCCTTCCCACCCAGCCAGCCAGATAGCCCACCATGGAACGTGCTTGCATTGCAGGGAGTGGAAGTTGTCTCTCAGGATGTCAGTCAGTGGTGTCCTGCTGTTTGTTGGTGCACAGTTGGCAGCAGGGCCTTGTGCTCCCCACAGCAGTAGCCAGTGTCAGCCATCTTGTGAGTCCTTCTCCACTCCCTGTGATGTGAGCATGGTTCAGGGTGGTGTTGATGGGACAGTTGTGGGGGTGAGCTATGTCTGTGACTACGACTCCCATCATGCTATTGCCTCCACCCCCTTCCCAGCATGCCCATGCTTCCTTCCTTTTGACTCTGCTTCCCTGTGGGGTGGGCTGGCTGTGCTGACAGGATGGCTGGGAGTGTTGTCCTGGCAGTTGTTTGGCTAAGAGTCCCAAGAGTGTCCCTGTGCTTCACACAACATAACCCAGGGTGGTGGTGCTTTGTGGGATCTTGTGTTAGGATGGAGGGCATTGCATTCTACCAGGTGGGTACTGTGGAGTTTGTGTTGGGGGGGTGTGAGGGGAGGTGCTGGTGACTATAGTCAGTGCTGCAAGTCCCCCTTCCCACCCAGCCAGCCAGATAGCCCACCATGGAACGTGCTTGCATTGCAGGGAGTGGAAGTTGTCTCTCAGGATGTCAGTCAGTGGTGTCCTGCTGTTTGTTGGTGCACAGTTGGCAGCAGGGCCTTGTGCTCCCCACAGCAGTAGCCAGTGTCAGCCATCTTGTGAGTCCTTCTCCACTCCCTGTGATGTGAGCATGGTTCAGGGTGGTGTTGATGGGACAGTTGTGGGGGTGAGCTATGTCTGTGACTACGACTCCCATCATGCTATTGCCTCCACCCCCTTCCCAGCATGCCCATGCTTCCTTCCTTTTGACTCTGCTTCCCTGTGGGGTGGGCTGGCTGTGCTGACAGGATGGCTGGGAGTGTTGTCCTGGCAGTTGTTTGGCTAAGAGTCCCAAGAGTGTCCCTGTGCTTCACACAACATAACCCAGGGTGGTGGTGCTTTGTGGGATCTTGTGTTAGGATGGAGGGCATTGCATTCTACCAGGTGGGTACTGTGGAGTTTGTGTTGGGGGGTGTGAGGGGAGGTGCTGGTGACTATAGTCAGTGCTGCAAGTCCCCCTTCCCACCCAGCCAGCCAGATAGCCCACCATGGAACGTGCTTGCATTGCAGGGAGTGTAAGTTGTCTCTCAGGATGTCAGTCAGTGGTGTCCTGCTGTTTGTTGGTGCACAGTTGGCAGCAGGGCCTTGTGCTCCCCACAGCAGTAGCCAGTGTCAGCCATCTTGTGAGTCCTTCTCCACTCCCTGTGATGTGAGCATGGTTCAGGGTGGTGTTGATGGGACAGTTGTGGGGGGGCAATATGTGTGACTGCGACTCCCATGATGCTATTGGCTACACTGACTTGGCCAGCATACACAGAATTCCTTCCTTTGAGTGGTCTTCACTGTGTGTTGGTGTTGTTGTGGTGGCTACATGTGTGGATGTGTGTGTTAGTTCTATTTGTGCCACTGCCTAGCTGTAGTTGTGGTTGTGTTTGTACATGTGTTGGCACAGTTGGATGTGACTTTTTTGATGGCATGTGTTGTGTTTATCTGACTGACATACACATTTTGGGATGATTCTGTTCTAGTTGCTGTGTAATTGCTATGTGTGCATGGTTTGACTCTCCCCTTGACAGTGATGTGTGTGTTTTGTGGCAGTTTATTGTGTACATTTGTTGTGTACTCACCAGGCTCTGGGATGTTCTCTAGTCCATATACGCTCACTGGCGGAAGGATGGCCCGCACCTTCTCCTCCCAGGGCCTGAGGTATATTGGCTTGGCAGGAGGGCCACTGCCGGTCTGTTGGCTGTTGCTGTAGTCTATCTTCAGCAGGTCCCGTACCCTCCTGCGCACGTCATACCACCTGTTCTGGATGTCCGTCTTTGTGCGCCGACATGATGATTGGGCGTTCACCCTGTTGATGATCCTCTCCCACATCTTGGTTTTCTGCGACATGGGGGTCTGTTGGACCAGAGTGCCAAACAGCTGTGGCTCCACCCTGAGGATCTCGTCTACCAGGACTTCCAATTCACAATCTAGGAACTTGGGATTCTTCTTGGGGGGCATGGTGATGGGTGGTGATGGTGAGTGATGTGTGTGTTGGTGTGCAGGTGAGGGTGTGTGAGTGTGTGTTTTGCTGGGTGTATGTGAGGTAGGTATTTGTTGGTGTGCTGATGGTGTGTGGCTTGTGTGAGGGATGAGGTGTGGGTGTGTGGTTGCTTTCTCTTGGGTGCTGGCAGTGAAATGGCATTTGCAAAGGCTCATGGTAGTGATTTGTGTCCTTTATATAGGTGGAGTTGTGGGTGTGTCTTTGTTCTCTGTCCCCACCCCCCCAGTGTTTATTGGCTTGGTAATTGCTTGTTTGGCCTTTTTTGGTTGATTTTTCCTTTGTGCTGTTTGTGTATGTTGGAAACGTTCTTGTGACCGAGTCGGACCCTGCATTGGTCTCGTACGGTGTTTTCCGTTTCGTCCACGCTGTGTTTGTGCAGTTTTGTATGCTGCGTACGCGTCGGTCGCGGTGTATTGTGTTGCTTCGGCTCGGTTTTGTATGCGTGTCGGTCGTACGGCTTGTCCTCCGTCCGACTCGGTCGTGTTTTTCGCGCCTTGCATCGTACTTTGCGGGTTGGAGTTGGCGGGTACGATTCGGTCGGATTTGTTCCGGGTGCGTGTCGGTCGGTTGGATTCGCGTGTTTTTCCGGCCGGATTGCTATTTTCCGAGCGGCTCGGTCGGTCGGCTTGGTTTCCTGACGTGTCGGTCGGATTTATCGCGGCTTGCATCGTACTTGGCGTGTCGGGCGCCACTGGTACGTGTCGGTCGGTATTTTTTCCGGATCCGAGTCGGTCGGTGCTTTTTCCGGCCCGAATCGGAATCGACCCCACAGTAGGTGGAGTATTGGGAGAGACTGGCAGACTCTGGCTGCATTGCCCGGAGACCTGATGTGGCTCTATTCTTTAAACACACAAAAGATGATGGGAGGATGCTTGCAAAAAGTGTAACCACTGGCAAGTGCTCAGGGTAACGTTCCAACCCATCGTTCTTTTGCCCACCATGTCACCTCAGATCAGACTTAGCCATATGCAAATCAGTCTTGACCCTGCTCCAAAAGGAACAATCCAGCCTGAACTGTCAAGCCAGGTACTCTCTAAACCGGAACACCAGCAACCGTAGACTGGTTTCGGCCCAATTGGGACTTTTCAGTCGAGTTTAGCTTGTTTCCAGTGGCACAGTGAGCAAGGCCCCCACATCTGGGCATACCCTTGGCCACATAGGGCGTTACATCAAGCACACAAACACACAAATGGTGGTGGGAGGATGCTTGCAATAAGTCTGGCAAATGCTCAGGGTAGTGTTCCAACCCATCACGCTCTATTCATTGGCAGTTGCTGAAGTTCATGAGCTACTAAAAGATCTAAGATGTGCAAAATTCAGATGGTGAGAGTGGGACACCTATTGACTGACCTTTGATGTGAAGTTTTATCTACTTTTGTCCCCATTCAAATAGAGACATAATCCCTGGCGTCATTAAGCATTGAGAGCGCCCTCAAAAATGAGCTGATCTACGTGTCTTGTTAGGCAAGAGGAGCACCTTCCAGCACTGATCCAAAGAGGACTGAGGCATGTTTTGAGATCTCCATGGCAAGCCAGAACCTTATGGGTGGGGCTCTTGCATATTGAATGACAGCAATAACAAGGAATGGGAGTGGACCGCTGCCACGTGGAGTGTTGCTGGGAGGTTTCATCATATGTTGAGCCAGAGTAAATGTAATTGAACCAATAAGCTGTGACCTGGGGTTGGAGAGATCTCAACCTCTGGTTCCAAAGATGGCACACTTCTGAGAAGCTCCAAAAGGACTAAATGACATTATTTCAATTTTGTAAAAAAACTGAGCAATAGGGAATGTTGTTACAGAGAGGAAAAGAACACCAAAGAATAGAGAATTTGCGTTGTCTCTTGGTTGTATTGTCGATTCCACGCCTGCATTTTCCTTGCTTGCTGTTGCCTTTAGCAGCAGACACGATTCTGAATCAGAATTAGGCGGCAAGAGCAATTTAACGATAATCCATCAAGTCGTTTATCTGTTGCCTGTCACATGTATTACATCCCACAGACACCAGCCATGAGTTAATGTCAAGGAAGGGGGGCTGTGGAGCATCACTGAAGTGAAAAGGAAAGCGCCGGCTTTCACAGCCAAAGAAACGAACATGTTCTGAGAAATCCAGCGAGGAGCAGGAGTGACTCAGTCTCCTGTCTGGAAATGCGCTGCATGCTGGTGTGGCAACGTGCTGTGTTGTGTGGTCACAGCTGTAATCGGTCGGTAAAGTCAGTCCCATCACACACAGAGCTGCAAAACTAACAAGAGGGTCCCGGGCTGATGGGGAGGGACATCACACGCTATCCTGGAGGATTTGGGAAGAGACGGAGGGAACGTGGGCGAGCAGCCTGTGACTTTGTGAAGCATGGCTGCTGTGTCCAGGCTTGGGAAGGCCCCAATACACATGCGTTGGCAAAACCGAGGTGATCCCTGCGGATCTCTTTCAAGATCCCCATTGCTGTTCAGGAGGGGGTGTCAGCGGATCAAGGGGTGGTCTACAGGACGTGTGGAGAACAGCCCAGTGCTGTGTGGTCTGCAGCGGTACAAGGCATCTAAATTTGTAAGGGCCAGGGGGCTCTTTCTTCAAACTATTTGCACATGCATGTCACACTACAGGGCAAATATATCAAATTATGGGTGCACAAATGCTGTTCCAATTCAGAAGGGCTGATTTTACTCTTGTTAACAGATTTGCTCACAAAGAGGTTTTTGCAAAAGTAAATCTACTCCAGTGGGCGAAGAGCATACGTTTCAGGCTAAGAATACTGTGGAATTTTATGCACATCCAAAAACTTACTTGTTTGTCCTCGAAGGAGTAAATTCTTTTTCAGGTGGGAAGAGGAATAGAACCCCCTCCCCCAAATCTGATGGGCATTGCTAAAGGGGTTTCTCCACAGGAGAAATAAAAAAGTAGCCAGTGAACATCAATGTATTCCGATGTTTTTTCTCATCCTCAAATATATGTGTGCATATTCATGCATAAGTAAATTAAATTCCGAGGATTATGGCTTAAAAGAGGTGACGTTGTGTCAATCTGTGAGCTATATAAATCTGTATCCAAGGGAGATCCTATACCTACATGTGTAGGTTAACGC
>CAWUFW010032229.1:0-14239 GCA_963921515.1 Calotriton arnoldi | reverse complement strand
TATCTTTTTAATTAAAATATTTGCATTGTATAACAAACAATTTAATAAAATATATTTAATAACAAAAATTAAATGTAATAGCAATGAAAAGGTAGGCCAAAAATTACAATTTTTATTTTTATTAGTAATTTTTATTAATTTCAAAAATAAAATGTCAGGTAAATGCAAAGTGTATTTTTTATTACAAATTGAAAAAAAACAACAATACATATATATACAGGAGAGTACATTTATTACAGAAAAAAATACAGTTTACCAATATGTATATTTTAACGTAAAAAATAAACAAATATTTTTACAAATATAAATAATTGCATTTCACATTTGTTTATATATTAGAAATATAACATGATGGTTTTGCATATTTTTTCATGCACATTTTAGATATTAATATATATTTTTAACAATTGCTAATTATTGTTTGATATTTTTAACATTTTTACAATTGTTACATATGTTGGTAAGTTTTTATGAACGTTATATTGATAATATTTGTACTATATATTTGAAAAAAAAACATAGTTTAATTTTCAAATACAAACAATACATTTTAATTATTAATATTAATATTAAAATATTAATATTAATAATTATTACATTTATTAAGAGTTGTACAATTTATTTACAAAGTAGATATTTTTGAAGAAAAATAAAATTATTATAATTTTTCAGTAATTGTTCTTTGACATATATACATTTTCCTAATTATAATATTAAATATTATTAATTCATAATATTTATTATTATAATTTTACATAATATAAAAAACAGATAATACATATAAATAAATCAAATACATTTTGTAGTATTTTATTAGAATATAACAGTAATTTTAATACCATTTTATAATATTTAAAAAAAATTAAGACATTTATTTAATAAGTTTACAGTTGCCATATTTGTTTGGGGCTTTAATTTAGTAACCGCTCGCTGTTGTTTTGGGTCATTTGGGAAGGAAGAAGCTCGCGGTTGGGAGCTGCTTCACGTCGAAGAAGGTAAGAGGAATTTTCTTACATATTAGACTATTTTTAGTGTATTTTAAAGGTAGTAAGGTTGTAGTTAGTGTGCGTCGAGTTATGTTTAACAAGTTATGGTGTGTTTAGTGTTTTATTTATGTATTAATGATTTATGTTGTGTTCCGTATTTGCGGCCTAGTTAGATTTTTTACAGTTAAGTAGTTTTTAGGTTACTATTGTATGTATAATGTATGTAATAATGTTATTAAGTGTATTATGTGTCTATTTGTGTGGGTGGGAATGTTTGTTTTTTATTTCTAGGTTTTACGAAAAAGAAGTTTGAAATTAAGGAACATTGCAATTTTATTTTTTAAGGAAGTGTGTATTAGTTAAATTAACTAATAAAGGGCCGATTCCGATTCAGGCCGGAAATCTCCCCGACCGAGCCGGACCCGGAGAGAATTCCGACCGAATCGGACCCTAGCAGCCCGACCGAATGAGTACGATGCGCACGTATGCTATCGGACTCGATTCGGTCGGACTCCCAGTGAAGTCAATGGGAGCCAGTCGTACGACGCGTACACGGGCTCCCATTGACTCAATGAGCACGGCAGCGAACAAGGGTGCCCCCTACAGCGTGTTCGCGTCGATGCGGGTCGCAGCGTACATGCACGTGTAGGGGGGACCCATGGGTCCCCCTGTGTGCGACTCGCGCGCCTACGCTTCCAGGGGGGTCCGACACGGACCCCGAAAGTGCGGCTCCGACAGCTCCTTGGAGCCGGACTGCACGAGTCGGTCGGAATCGACCCCTAATTAGTTAACACTTCCTTAATTTTTCGGATTTCACGGAGCGGTTCTTATTTTAAACTATTTTTCGGGTTTTTTATGGCTACCGGATTGTCGAGTTATAATTGGAGGATTCATTTTTGATACAGTTGTATTTTTACATTTTTTTGGGGTTACTTTTAAATATCTATGGATTATGTACTACCTGGATTACTTTAGAAGATGTGGCATTTTTCGATTACAACTACGGGAATGGTAAGTGTTTTTAAACTTTTTAATTGTGGGAGGGAAATGATTTTAATTTAATTGCAGTTGCTGTTTAATTGCTTTAATGTTTAATTAATTTGTCTATATATATGTAAATATTAATTTATAAAATATATTAGACAAATTAATTAATTTTATTATGAAAAAAATGCACTGTTTTTATTCTAATACTTTTATTGTTCAGAATAGTTTATTTACATTGTTTGTATGTTTTAGAGTAGGCTTTTGGCTATCATATTTAAGTATTCTAGGCCTCTTGTGGAAGGGTATAGCTGAACTTGCTGTGGAAGATACTGATACATTTGATTAGTTTGTCTTGAAAGCTTTGGCTTTAGTTGGGTGACAGATTGTTGCATTCTGAGTTCTTGGAAGCTTTGTTCTTTTTGTATGGCAAGTAATAGTTTATGTAGGGTAGGAGTGCCTCGTCCTGTAGAAGATAGGAAGGCATTATGCCAACCTTCAACTGCGTTATTGGTTTTAGCTTGTTGGTAAAGTGTAGTTAGGTACACGTTCCATCAAGGAATTTGAAATTTGGGTTGTCTCCTATGGCCTGATCTACGTAATCTCCCCACCCAGGTATCCTCAAAATAGTCTAGGAGGGGAGATAATTTCTGTTCATTTTGTTGGTAAAAAGGACTTTCAATTAAAAGGTTATAATGCTCAGCCACATCTGTTACTGGCACATAGGCCAGGGCAATTAGATTTTTAATTTGGTATTCAAAGGTAATATTTGTTGCTTATTCTACACTAAGGGGCCTATTACGATGGCGACCGGAAAACCTCTCCGACCGCCATGGTAACGGGAAAAGACCGCCCGCAAGGCCCGCGACATAACCGCCGGTCGCATTAGGATGTTCCTTGCTCGAAATCCGACCACAGCGGTCGGATCGCGGGCCTTAACATTGCGGCGGTTGCTGCTGCCCGCAGCACTGCAGCGATGTCCAAATGAGCATGTCCTGCATTTCCCTGCACTGCGTGGCAGGCACGGCACAGTGCCTGCCACCTGGTACAGGGACATGTAGGGGGGGACCATGGGTACCCCCCAGTGCACCCACACCCCCCACAAAACATTGGGGGCCCGCAACGGGCCCCCGGAAGACAATCACCGCATGCCTTTTCATGGCAGTCTGACCGCTGAGGAAAGGCTGGCTACCGCAGGCATCATAATCATGCTGGCGGAGCCTGCCCTGCACCGCCACCATTATCCCGGTCCTTCTCCATCCGCAGGGCAGGAGTGCGGATGGCAACCGGCAGAAAAGCGGCGGTTGCAATTTCCCACCGCCGCGGTCACCACCGCCATCCTAATCTGACCGGCGGTTTTCTGGCTTGCAATCGCGGCGGATGTCCGCTGCAGGTCCGGCGGTTGCCACCGCCGGCCGGGCGGCGGTCATCCGACCGCCATCGTAATAGGCCCCTAAGTGAAGATTTTTGGAGATGTCTCCATAAACATTGATTAAAATGGAAGTAACATCCTTGTATTGATGTGTGGGGATACAATTTAAGGATAGAATTTATCAAAGCTTGCTCAAAGTCTATGATTATTCTTTGAGGAAAAAAATCGTTTGTTTCTTGCTTTATTTTACCTAATATTTCAGTATATGTTGCATTCTGTTTATTTGGTAACAAGGCATAAATAAAGGGGATGCAACTGTTATGATATTGGCCATGGATACTGTAAAGTTGGTAGAATGGTTTGGGACATATTGTAAAGGTACCATCCATCATCCATGTTTGGCATTGTTGAAGTTTAGTTATATTGTTTGCTGTAGCAAACATAATAATTATTTTTCTTTGTTTTTATTATCGTAGAAAATAAAGGGTTCGTCACTGTGTGTTATAGCTAGCTCTGGGGGAATTATTACGTCTTCAAAACGTTTAGGAGTAGGTATTGTGGTTGTTGTTGCTTTTTTAGTTCTTGGTATGGTTCTTTTCATTGAAGCAATGGATGGTAATTGACCAGTTGCTTCTTTGGGTACTTTAGGCAAAATTTCTTTAAGTATAACACTTGTAGGAGTTTGTGAGTTAGTACTTAATTCTTTTATATTATCAAGGGTTGCTCTAACTTCTATTTCAGAAACATTAGGCGGATGGTTATGTTCCCTAGTATATAAAACAGTTGTTTCCCTGGTAGTAGCACGACCATAACATTTATTAGAATAATATTTTGAACATTTCCAATTCACTTTAAGGCCAGTTTGCTTCTCTTGGGTGTAGACGTACCCCATGTAATTCAATAAGAATTTCCCTTTCTCCGATGTTATAAATTGGGCGCCTTCAGTCATTGTGATGTGGAAAATTCTATAAAAAATGCATATGATTTTATATGAAAAAGCATAATATACATGTTTATATGGTAAAAAAAGAGACATTTTTTCATATACTTACAAAGTGTGATTTAGTTGTCTTTCAATCGAGATGTTCTTTTTTAATAAATGTTGTTTGGTCGTTTGTTTCTGTGGAAGGAAAATAAAGCATATTTTATTTGTTGTTTTACAATTGTACATGGGCTGGTATTGGGGTTTAGGATAGATTAGGGGTTTAGTTGCATTTTTGTGAGATTTTAGAAAGACTTTTTAAAGTATACTTACTTTGTTAGTTAGATGTTTTTGCGAGGTAAATTCTTTTTTCTCGTTCTTTGGAGTAATATCTGTAGTGGAAACATAAATAGATAAAATATATAAGTTATTAATTTTAGTTAGCAATTTAAAACTCTGTTACATTTTAATTTAACAGTTTATTTAGAAATGGTAATTTACTTACTTTTTGAAAAGTGTAGTAGGCCTGAATTTGATGCAGTCTTTGCAGAGTTTCGCCTTCCTTAATTCTTTTGCCTTAAGGTGTAAAATAAGAATCATTTTTCTTTGCTTATATAATGTATTTTTAATTATTTGTTTAATTTCATTAGTTTATTTCGATCTTCTGTATTTCTATTGGTTAATTTTTATTGTGTTTCTTGGTTTGTTCATTGTTTTCCTTATATGGAAAACGCTAATTAAGAGTAATTTTTTTTTTTGGGTGAGGAAGGAGACGTTGAACTAATTATATTTTAATCAAATATATATGAGATGTATTAAGATGTTTTTATATGTTGCAAGTACATATTTTAAATTGTTATTATAAGTGTGTTTATTATGTTATTATTTATTTATGTTGTAATAATTTTGAAAGTTATGTTTTTGGTTTAATTTAATTTGATATGTATGTTTATGTATTTAACTGTATTTATGGTGTTTAAATTTATAGTTTTAATATATTATTGAGTTGTCGATATATTCTAAAAATGATAATATTGATGTCTATATTTTTGTAGTTGATATTTTTGACATGTACTATATTTATTTAGAAACGTCGATATTGTGAATAGCGATATTTATGTGTGCGATATTTGTGTTGTCGATATTGTTACATGACGATATTGTGATATCAATATTTATTTGTGTATTTTTTTAATTAAGTATACAACATTGATATTTTTGTGAACGATATTTTTGTGTCGAAAAATTTGTAGTTCGATAATGTGTCTTTCGGTATTATGTCAGTGATTCCTCCCCTTCACATTGCAGAGGGAGAATCAACACCTCCTGCAGAGCAGACCCAACAACTCAGCACTGATGATGAAGAGGACCTCCCCAACATCGAGCACCGACGCCCTCCAAAAGCTCATGGACAGCTTCGGTACCCCACCTCCAGGAGCAGGGCAGCCCAGCTGCATCGAGGAGACCCCACCCCCTGCACAGACCACACAGCAGGAAGCACCCACCACACGGTGGTCTCCCAGGACCCCCCGACCAACACATGGGATTCCAACGCCGTGTGTTAGGGTGCCAGAGAAGATGGCTGATCAGCTGCGGGTGGGGTTCGACCTCATGGCAGCCAAACTAGATACCATACGTGGGTGTCTAAGTCCCATCAGGGATGACCTACAGTCCCTAACGGACACCCACTGTCCGCTCAATGCTCTCCAACAATCCATGGCTGACATCGCTGGAGTCATGACTCTGAGCCAAGAACAACTGTCTAGTCAGAGTGGCTCCAGCGATGTCAGCCGGGAGGTGAGACACATAAGAGAGAATGATGGAGAGCTTGGAGCGGATGCAGCGGAAAGAATGTTTGCCACGGCTGCACACCAGCGAGATGTAGCTGTGATCTTCCATGCCCTGGCAGATCCTCGTCATGTCATTGCCGCCACAAGGCCTGGCGCAGATGAATGCTGCTGCTGCTACTCCATCCACATCTCCGCCCTCGAAGTGTCAGTGCCACACAGTGCGGCAGACATTCCACCCCCAGCCCCTGATGTGTCAGTGCCACACAGGGATGCAGACTAAACACCATCACCCACATGTGAGGCACCTGACACATCAGAGGACTGAAGATGATGATGAATCTGGCTTTGTGGTAAGAATGAAGTGGTAGCATTCATCTCCGCCATGATGGCCTGTTTCAGCTTGGTTCTGCCCTCTGCATCATGTCCTGGAATAACACCTTCCACTGTCCCCCGATACACTCAGCGACACTCACCTTGGACCTCGACATGGACTGTCATATTTTGTTTGGTTACCAATGACACAGCAATCACACTGTGGACTGAAGTCTTCCTCTTCCGATGAACCGTCAATCCCTAAAGGACTCTGGCTGGCCCTCCACGGGGCAACAATGTAAAGTGGGGTTTGCATGGCCCTATACTGGTCCAGCTTCAACCTCCACTGAATGCGAATAAAACATTCTAATTCACACGTGTCATGGCTATGATCAATCAAGTATAGGAATTATGGATGAATGTAGGGACAGTGATTCCACAAAAAGGTTTTCCCTGGGTAATGCTATCAATACGCATGTATGGCCGTGACCCAGATAGGCAGTGAGACACACATTGTCATTCAAATTAACACTCATCACAGTTGAATACAAGTGAAGGTGCGTAGAGCTTTATTAGCATATGCGTGTCAGTACGGGCAAGATAAGTGCCACAACATGCAGACCAATGCAGCAGTATGTCAGAATGAGGAGCGTTGCCAGCGCCGCTGTCCACTCCGGGGGAGTGCCTCACCTTTCACAGGTGTGTGTTAACCTGCGTTGTTGTCCGCTCATGTATTCGGAGTCAGGCGAATGCAGCCATGTCCACTGTTGTCATGGGATATGTGACCAGATCTCCAAGATGCAACAAGGTGTTGGGACATGTGCATTGGGTTCCAATCTGTTGTGGCTGCAGGAACGTAGTTACTCGTCCATGAAAGCGATTGCAGCTTCGTAGGCTATCATTTCCAACATGAGGTCGTTGTCGATTTCATCAAACAGGACGGCGAGGGCGAATCCATTGGCAGGTCCGGACAGATGTGCTGCGTCCACCCCTTTCACCAATTAGCACTACGGCCCAATAGGGAGCGGTTCAATGTGGTCACTGCACACGAGAGTTGTGCAATCTCCAGGTCAGCTGCCAGCATGTATGCCAAGTATCAAGGCATCCCATAAACGGGTATCACGGTGACACTCCTGGTCGTGGGCCAACAGGGGGCGCACACACATGTCAAAATCCAGTTCAGCTACCGTCCTGTTGGATAGGCAGACATCCATGGACCACTGGAATATGCACGATCGACAATGCAACACAGGCTGAACACAGGTGACGTTGGCAGGCGGAAGCTTGGCCGGTAACTGATCCGCAGCACTGCCAATGGCAGTGCCCCCAGTAAATGCAGCATCGCGTGCACGGTACAGTTCCACGTGACAGGGGTTGTGCATGAGTCCGGGATGTTCTGCCATTGCGTTAGTGGCTCTGGTTGAAGCGGCACTGTTCTGACCTGCGCCAGTTCTGTGGATGAAATGCCACAGTTCGAATCAATAGGTTGTTTTAGTGTGCAATGGTTGTACGCCTGGGATGGTGTGGGAGTAAGTGTGAAAGCCATTCCATGCAAGATAACTTCGAGCAAGGACTTCTGTGTGTGGGGTGTGTATCGTTGGTCTTTCGTCGGGCTGTGCGTAGTGTGGGAGTCGTCATCAGCTGCTATAGTATCTGTCAGGGGTGCCGGGCACATGCAATTCCGAAGTCAGAGGTGCAGATGTGCTTCCGCCTGATAGTTCGGACAAAGGAGCTTTCATCCCTAATGTTAGTTTGTCATCTACTTGCATTCAGGAAATGTGATGTGGATTGTTGGGGGTGGGGTGGGATGTGTGCAACTTTGGGATTCATGTTTGACATGTCTTGCATGTGGCAAATGAGCGGCATCACTGTGTGTTACATTGCTTCCTTACAGCTGCTCCTCCCCTCCCCCTGAGCCTGTTACTTGTGTGCGCTGCGCGGTTGCATCACTTGCACTCCTCGGCTCACCTTGTCATGCCTGTCTATGCATGTCCACAAGCCTGACAACGACACTGTGATGTTGGCCGTTGAAGGTGGGTGGCCACGTGAGTGTAGGCCTATGGTAAGGATAGGGCGGACACAGATGTAGAGTTCATGCCTGGCTGAACTCGCGCTATGATTAAGGCTAGGCATTTGGCTCATGCTGTGGCAATACAGATACAAACAACACTTGGCATGTATGAGCCAAGACCCCGAGCGGTCTTGCGCTCCTTCATTTCTCCGTTCGTGCGAGCCCGCCTCCGGGTGCATGCTACATTACAACATTGTCGATGGCGGGCCGGGTGGCGCTGACACTACAACAGAGACACACGCATTAGTTACTTCCTTGTCAGGCAGAACTGAACCACGCCCAGAGCCCCAGGCAAATTCTTCACACCCCTATGCTGGACTGGCATACGCCGGCCCAGCCCACTCCGCTTTACGCTTACAGGGGGGATGACAAAGCTACGTGTCCAAGATCTTACTGAGGTGACATGGTTGCGTCCGCTGTCCACAGCACAATGTAATGGTAGGGCCCGGTGCCATCATGCATACATAATGACCACACGGACACACTTAGATAGATAGTGGAACTGGCTATGGCATATGCGCCCAGCCCCTTTTTATTACCAGGGTCAAATGTCCAGTGACGCCTGTGCTGGATTGGTGTGGGGTGAGTGTAAGCCAGCCCTCAGGGAGTGGTTGGTGCTGGCAACAACTAGAACAGTGATCATCGGATCACAAACACAGATCAATCATAAAGGGTCCATGACTTGCAGTGCACTGAGGTAGGGGCGCCAGATCTGAAATCACACACACAAGATCCAATCATAAAGGGTCCATGACTTGTGGTGCTCTGAGTTAGTGGCACCTGAAGAGCTGAGCAGGGTATCAAGCTGATGATGGCATCCAAGACAGGTGTGAGCAACTTTGATAGGCTGGCTGTAAGACACCTCCGACTCTGGCAGTTGTTGGTGGGAGGTGGTCCTGGCGGTGGTGGCGGGTGTGCAGCCAGCGATGATGGCGTGTCCTTGCAGGTCAGGATTGGATTCTGATATGTGTGAGCCCTGCTGACCGCAGTGTAGGCCGGAGGCAGCGGTCAGCAAGGGCCCACAGCCACGTGGCGTTGACTTGAGCTGCACAGAGTTAGTGGTACCTGAAGCGCTCAGCGGTGCGCAGCCTGCGATGATGCGTCGTCCGGGCGGGCCACACTGGAAGCAATGTCTGTTGCCTACTGGACTGCGCCATCAATAAATCCAGACTCGATTTGAATTGGGGGACCTGCTGACCGCAGTGTAGGCCGAAGGCAGTAGTCAGCACACACATAACTCCGCGGTGCTGTGCCGCTGGGTGCACTGGGGCCTGTGTCGCGGAAGCCAGCGATCAGCTGAGGAGGCTGGCGGTCACGAGCGGCGGACTCATGGCAGGGGTGAGGGGTGCCGCCCTGGCCGGCGCGTTGGCCATCCCGGAAGTGAACCACGCCCAGAGCTCCGGCCTATTTATTCACACTCCTACGCTGGACTGGCGTACGCTGGACAAGCCCACTCCGCTTACGCTTACAGGGGAGACACAGCTACATGACCGAGGTCTTCCCCACTGCCTGAGGTAACATAGTTGCGTCCACTGTCTACAACACTACAAACACCAGCACTATATGTCCATATGGACATGTCTGTGCTCTGCATACTGAAGTCTGTCCAGCACATCACCGCCACACTTGGCATTGTGTACATTCTTATTCATGGGTGACTTGCTTCCTTCACACATACTTGGTTCCCACCTCTCCCACAATCTGCAATTGTGTGGCTGAGGGGCCATACCGTTTTCAGAAGGTCAGCTGTCTTGTTCTGCGCTGCCTCGGTGGTAGTCCGGGGGAGGCCTGGGGTGTGGCGGTGGGTGTTGTGGACCTCTTGGGTCTCCGAGCTGCATGATCAGTAGCTCCATGACATGTGTTGGTCTTCAGATGTGGCTCTGGGCTGGGCTCCTTTTCATACTGCAGGTTGTCGTCCTGCTTAACACCAGTAAAAGGCAGGTGTTAAATCCCTGCTGCTAACGCGCCTTATCGCTCTGTTTTTGGATCAGCTCACCGATCTGGCTGGTCGCTTGAGAATATCGCAAAGTGGTGTTTTCGTGTGTTTTTGCACGGGAACGCCTACTCTGCATATCATTAGCGCTAGTTGCCGCTCTCATCCGTGGCGATGTTTTTTGCGGGCAGCTATCCGCTGGAAAACTGGCGATATCGGCAGTTTGCACCAGCTTGAGAATAGGGCGATAAATCTTATCGCCACTTTTGCGGCGCTAAAGTGCCGATAAATCGGCGATAAGTCCTTGAGGAATATGCCCCAAAAGTCTTTTCTTTGGAAGGCAGGGCATGAGTCCTTGGGGTGCTTTGAGGTTTCTGGTTGCAGGACACACGGAGTTTCGCTTCTGCAGGTTTGAGGTGGGGACAGGCCAGTAGGGCTGGGGCCAAGTTAGTGGGTGTCCTCCTCTTCTTAGCTTTGGCATGGCTGTTCGGTCCTTCTACTTCTTTCTTGGTCGTTGCTTGTCTGAGGAGGCAAGGTTCAGGGGTGCCCCTAAATACTAGATTTAGGGGCATTACAGGTAAGTAAAAGGTTGGGACCAATGGGTCCCTTCCTTGGGGTGGGTACACTCTATTATGCCACCCTCCGGTGGGAGGGGGCATATGCCTCACTCTGGTTGACTGGGTCCCCCCATCTGCAAGATGGCGGGGACTGAGAGTTGTGCTTCACCTCACCTCCCCCACCTGAGGGGTGGGGTTGGCAAAGGTGGGAACACCTCCCTTCCTCACTTGGTTTTCCCGCCGGTTCTCCCGCCCAAAGTGGAGGTCAGAACCAGTGGGGACCAGTTGCTGGAAGCAGCAAAAGGCATGGGGAAGCTCACAAAGGGGGCAAGCCTTTGAAGCTTCCCCTTCGTGGACCCTGCTCTTCCTGGGGAGGAGGCTTGGCACCCGGTCCCAGGATGTGCATTGTTTCAGGCCCCGAGAGCAGCAGGCTCTCGACCCAGGGGTCCAGAAGCATGTCTGGTGGTGGCAGCTGGGGAGCAGCCACTCAGCCTGGACACTAGTGTTAGGTCATTTTTCAGGGGGCATCTCTAAGATGCCCTCTGTGTGCATTGTTCATTAAGTCCCACACTGGCATCAGTGTGGGTTTAATGTGCTGAGAAGTTTGATACCAAACTTCTCAGTTTTCAGTAAAGTCATTATAGTACTGTGGAGTTCATAATGACAAACTCCCAGCACCATATACTCTTAATGGCATTACTGCACTTACAATGTCTAAGAATTGGCTTAGACACTGTAGGGGTACAGGGCTCATGCACCTGTACCCTCACCACTTGTATAGTGCACCTAGCTAGAGGTGGCTGATCTATGCCAGGGCAGTGGGTTGTAGGCATGGCACACAGGGATGTGTGCTATGTCGACTCTTCACTTTGTTCAGCACCAAAACATGCAGCCTGCAAAGGCAGTGTGTGAGTGTAAAGGTACAGGGCCTCTAAGGGTGGCACAATAAGTGCTGCAGCCCCTACCGGCCTTCCTGGTCACAGTGCCCTGGTTACCTGTGGTACCATTTACCAGGGACTGACTTTGGCCAGAGAGTGCTAATTGGGTTTGGTCTTCAATGCAGTATTAGGAAAGAACATAGGCCCTGGGTACCTGATTGGAAGGAGCCCAGGGCACACTCAGTCAAAGTACATCAGCAGTTCAGTAAAAAGTGGGGGCAACCATGCAAGAAGAGGGCATTCTCACAAGGATAGAGTGTAATCAAAATATACACCTAGATTTTCTTCTCCCAAGAATGGAGAAGGGAAGGGCACAGAGTCAGTCGACCAAGTTGCAGACCAGGCCAAGGTGTGGCTGCCCAAGATCATTACCTCTGGTTTGTTGGCTTTATGCTTCATCCACAGTGCTCCTTTCGACAGTCAGGTCTGGAAATTGGAGCGTGCATTATCTGAGTTACCATCCATTCTCAGAATGAGTTTTTGTGTCATCTAGAACCATGCAAACAAAGGCCAAAAGAATTAATCAATTTAGTCCAAGATGCCATATAGATGTTAAAAGAATTGTGGGGCTAGGTGAGGATCCATCACATACATGTTGTTGTAGACCAGAACGGATGAAGTAAGACGTCTTGGGGGGATCAGTCAGAAAGGAGGTCATGCAATTTAACGCTCCCTCTTTGACACCTGCGGCATTGAAAAAAAATAGGCTACAGTGTGAAACCGTATCAAACGGTACCAGAAAATAGGATGGCAATTGTTTAGTACACTTTCATCAAGATAAGGTTTTTTAAGAAAGAGGGTTGGCAGAGGCCTTCTTCCAATCTGTTGGCACCACGGCAGACATAAAGAAGTAATTGAGAACTTCCTGAAAGATGGGAGAAAGGAAACAAGCTAGATGATGCAGAATTTCAAGCATGGATAATCTGGGGAGCCAGATTTCACAGACTTAATGAATTGTAGGGCATGATCAGAAGAGTTGCAAAAGGAGGCTGCTCTCCGAAGTTCATCTGCATCAAACCCAGAAAGGATCATAAATGTTCTGGATTTTTGCGGGCTGGGCGGTGGTGAGTGCTAGGGGTCATGTCTTGGAGCTATCTAAATTTGAAACTGAGCACAGTGACCCGGATCTCCTGGAGTCACTCGGTTATTCTGGATTAAGGTATTAGGGTGGCTGCTCTGAAGCACTGTGCAGGCGGGTTGCGATCTTGAGTAGGCAGGGTCTATGGTTGTTATTTTGTAGTCCAGAGAACCAGAGAAGTAAATAGAATAGACAGGAGCCAACAAACCTTTGGTGGGCTCTAGGACTTTGGTGAACGGTGGAGGCCCTAACCCTGCCTCCCTGTGCAATTGAGGAGCTGAACTGCAAAGAGAGTTAACGTTCTGTGCCACTAAATCCCTGGCCCCTCATTGGCTTGTGGGGTGCTCCCCTCTAAGGCAGCTCTTTGTCTTGGATCCTGGTGGGAGGAAATCAGCCAGGATACGAATACCATATTTCACTGTTTGTACCAGGGCTCTAGATGGCACCTCTGGTATGACAGAAATATACTAATATAGGCTGCTGGGATTGTGAAGCCCTTGTTGTGACATTGTGTCTCAACCTGCCTGGTGTTTTTAATGAATCCCTATTGAGGACAGCTTGTCTGGATTATGTTTGACGCTGAAAGTTGAGGGGCGTTTCCCATTCCTGATGAGAATTGCATCTGTCTCTGGCAATGGGCAACTTGAGACAGGGCTACTGTGAACTTTAATGGGGGGCGGGGTTAGAAGAGGTAAATTTACAGGCTTTTAGGAACAGAGCAGGGAACAGAGCTGGGAGGCTGTGGATATACCACATAACAGAACAGTCCCCTTTAGACTTCACTGACTATGCACTGCCTACTTGAGGATGCCTTTGGTAGGCTTCACATGGGCTGAGACAGAGGAGCACAACAGCTCCAACAGTCAAATAGACTACATTTTTATTAAACTCATAGGTTACGAATGAAGAAACAAATGAATAAGGGTTCTCACTGCATCAGTGATAGAATCAAAACCCTCCACGTAAGAGGTCCTGATGGCGGTGAATGGCATTGATCTATATTTTATAAATATTAGCATAGAATGTGTGGTGTTTAGGAACATTTTCGAAAGTGTCAGACAGACTGTAGAAGCATGTGAGCCAACTGAAAGACTGTGTAAAGCAACTAGCCTTTCTGCAAAAAGTGGAAGATGCAGAAAGTCACAATAATGTCAGAATCTAGAGATCCCTGAGAGGGTTAAAGGCCAAATCATTGTAACTGTCCATAAAGGAGTGTATACATTTAAAGGGATATCAGATTTTTCCTGTTAAAAAAGTACTGGGCCTAATACCACAGCCCTCGCCAGTGGCTCCCAC
>CAWUFW010032228.1:0-14240 GCA_963921515.1 Calotriton arnoldi | reverse complement strand
ATTTTTGGGTGAGATTGTTGAGCAGACTAATTTGTATGCTGAACAGTTTTTGAGGGACAACAGTGCCAGACTTAGGCCCCATTCTAGAGCTACCCGGTGGAGTCCCACAAATCTGGAAGAGATGAAGAAGTTTTGGGTTTGACTTTTTTGATGGGTTTGATAAGGAAGCCGTCCATGGGTTCATATTGGTCTACCAGTCCCTTGATGGCAACGGCCATATTTCCTGCAGTTATGACTCGTGATCGGTATTTACTTTTGCTTCGGATGCTGCATTTTGTTGATAATGGTTTGGCGTTGCCACGAGATCACCCTGAATGTGACCGTCTTTTTTAAGATTCGGCCTGTTCTTGATCACTTTGTAGATCGATTTTCAGGAGATCTATACTCAGGAAAGAAATATCTATTGATGAGTCTTTGGTCCTGTTCAAGGGCCGTTTGGTTTTAGGCAGTACATTCCTAGCAAGAGGGCACGTATGGAATTAAGCTGTATATGTTGTCTGAGAGTAGGACAGGATATGTTTTTAATTTGCGTGTGTACACTGGTAGGGATTCCACTATTGACCCCCCTGGTTGTCCGTCCACTTTTGGAGTTTCAGAGAAAATTGTGTGGGATCTTGCTAGAGGACTGTTTAACAGAGGCCACCATTTGTACCTTGATAACTTCTACACTGCTGTGCAATTGTTTATAGGAATTGTTCAAAGTGGACACTTTCGCTTGTGGCACAATCCGCTCTAACCGTAAAGGTTATCCAAAAGAGCTTGTTTGCAAAAAACTTCAGAGGGGACAGTGCAGTGCCTTGCGTAGTGAGGAACTGCTAGCTGTGAAATTTGTGGACAGGAGGGATGTTGTACATGCTGACTACCATCCATGATGAGAGTACTTCACCTGTGGCTGTTTGGGGTCAGATTGCTGAAGTGCACAAACCTGTGTGCATTTAGACTACAATAAGCACATGGGTGGTGTTGATAGAGTAGATCAGAGGTTGGAGACCTTACACTGCTATTCGTAAGTCTTACATTTGGTATAAGAAGTTGGCCATCCATCTCTTCAATTTAGCAACTTTCAATGCTTTTGTTGTGTTCAAGGAGTGTTCTCCTGCGTCAAAGTTGACTTTGTTCAGTTTCAGGAGTCTGTCATAGGCAGCCTTGTTGTTGTGGAACAGGCAAGTGTTCCTAGAGTTGGAGTGGTGGAGGATGTGGCTCGATTGAAAGATCGCCACTTTCCTGATCACATTCCTCCTACACCCTCAAAAGACTTTTCCCACTAGGAGATGTAGAGTCTGTTGGCGAAGAGGTACGCGGAAGGAGACTCGTATGTACTGCCCTGAGTGTCCCTTCTAACCCTGGGGCTGTGTGTGCCTGCTTGTTATAGAGCGTACCACAAGCAAAAGAATTATTGGGAGCAACCATGAGTGGTAAAGTAGAACTGCCTGGTCTGTAATGTTTAAGAATTGTTGTTCTGTTTCAAGGTTGGCATTAGTGCAATGTATTTAGTTTCTGATTTTTGTGTTAGTAGATTTGTATCTATTTGCAGATTTGTTTGTGTTTTTCTTTTTGTATAAAAATCCTACAAATGTGATGGTGGTGTGTGTAGGCTGGTGCTTGGCTGGCGGTGTGCGTGGAGTGGCGCTTGGCTGGCGGTGTGCGGGGAGTGGCTCTTGGCTGGCGGTGTGCGTGGAGTGGTGCTCTGGCTGAGCTCGAGTGTGCGTGGAGTGGCGCTAGGCTGGCGGTGTGCGTGGAGTGGCGCTTGGCTGGCGTTGCGTGGGTGGCGCTGGGCTGGCGGTGTCGTGAGTGGCGCTTGGCTGGCGGTGTGCGTGGAGGGCGCTGGTTGGACGGTGGTGGCGGACTGGCGCTCGGCTGGCAGTGTGTGAGTAGTGACTTGCTGCTGGTCACTACACACACTGCTAGCCGAGCGACACTCCACTGCAATCCATCAGCTTGTGTGGTTGCTGTGTTAGGAATGTGGGCGTGTGAAAGTGATGGGCCCTTGAATGGCGCTGTCTGCTGGTGTGAGTGTTGCTAATGTGATGGGCCCGCGGCTGGTGGTGTGAATGGTTTTGTATTTGTCACACGTATGAAAGGTGTATGAATGGCCTGTAGAAGAGGTTGGTGCCTTGTCGTGGCTTTACAGCTCACGAGCTGTGAGTCAATGGTTCAGTTTCTCGTCCTTTCAATTATTAACAGTGCATTTCATTTTTGTGAAATCACTTGTTAGTCACAATTGTATATACTGAACCATCACTCACCCTCGTGCCAAATCCAACCAGTATGTGTGTGTGTGCTTGAGGATTAGATGGCTGTGCAGTAATATTTTTTTTGTCTTTCTCAAGCAGGGTGTACCTTGTCCCTTTTTGTGAATGTTGTAATGTGTTTGTTTCGTGCCTGGGGGTGTGAATGGTCTTGTGTGTATCACGTATGAAAGGTGTGTGAATGGCCTGTAAAGCGGTTGGGGCCTTGACGTGGCTTTACAGCTCACGAGCTGCGGAGTCACTGGTTCCGTTTTTGTCCTTTCAATTATTGACAGTGCATTTCATTTTTGTGAAATCTCTTGTTAATAAAATTGTATATACTGAACCATCACTTGCCCTCGTGCCAAATCCAACCAGTATGTGTGTGTGCTTGAGGAATAGATGGCTGTGCAGTAATCTTTGTCTTTTAGTCTGTCTGCCAAGGTGTACATTCCGCCTAAGAATAACCTACCAACTGTAGATATTGTCGTAAACGAAACACCCATGGGAGTACATGGTGATATCTCTCTTGTGGATCCCAACAAGTTATGGTACCCACAATGTCCTGCAAACCTCAAAATGTCTGTCACATTTTCCTTGCAATATTGTTGCCAAAATTTTCACGCTGCAGAAATAAACAACACATTATCTCAAAATGACCTGGTTTTGCAAGGGGTCACCTGGGTTTTTGGCCCGGGGCTCGGCGGCCACATAGGAAACCTACCAAACCCACACATTTCTGAAAAGTAGACACCCGGGGGCTTCCAGGGAGGTATGGCTTGCGTGGATCCCCCAACGTTTCCTTACCCAGAATCCCTGCAAACCTCAATTTTAGCTGAAAAAAATCACTTTTTCACACATTTTTGTGTGGGAAAGTGTGGCATCACCTGGCCCCCACACAAATTTCCTACCACCCAGCGTTCCCCAGGTGCTCCCGATAAAAATGGTGCCTCACTGTGTGGGAGGCCCAAGTACCGCGGCAGGCAGGGGCCCACAACGTATTGGGCGACCTCAAAATGGCCTTTCACAAAACCACCTGGTTTTGCAGAAGTCACCTGGGTTTTTGGCCCGTGCTCAGCGGCCATCTAGGAAACCTACCAAACCCACACATTTCTGAAAAGTAGACACCCGGGGGCTTCCAGGAGGTATGGCTTGAACGTGGATCCCCCAACGTTCCTCCCAGAATCCCCTGCAAACCTCAATTTTAGCTGAAAAAATCACTTTTTCACACATTTGTGTGTGGGGAAAGTGTGGCATCACTGACCTCACTACAAATTTCCTACCACCCAGCGTTCCCCCAGGTCTCCCGATAAAAATGAGTTGCCTCACTTGTGTGGGAGGCCCAAGTACCACGCGACAGGCAAGGGCCCACAACGTATGAGGCGACCTCAAGAATGGCCTTTCACAAAACCACCTGGTTTTGCAGAGTCACCTGGGTTTTGGCCCCGTGCTCGGCGGCCATCTAGGAAACCTACCAAACCACACATTTCTGAAACGTAGACACCCAGGGGCTTCCAGGGAGGTATGGCTTGCGTGGATCCCCCAACGTTTCCTTACCCAGAATCCCCTGCAAGCCTCAATTTTAGCTGAAAAACGTCACTTTTTCACACATTTTTGTGTGGGAAAGTGTGGCATCACTGGCCTCGCACAAATTTCCTACCACCAGCGTTCCACCAGGTCTCCTGATAAAAATGGTGCCTCACTTGTGTGGAGGCCCAAGTACTCAGCGACAGGCAAGGGCCACAAGCGTAGTGAGGCGACCTCAAAATGGCCTTTCACAAAACCACCTGGTTTTGCAGAAGTCACCTGGGTTTTGGCCCCGTGCTCGGCGGCCATCTAGGAAACCTACCAAACCCACACATTTCTGAAAAGTAGACACCGGGGCTTCCGGGAGGTATGGCTTTGCGTGGATCCCCCAACGTTTCACACGCAGAATCCTGCAAACCTCAATTTTAGCTGAAAGAATCACTTTTTCACACATTTTTGTGTGGGAAAGTGTGGCATCACTGGCCTCACACAAATTTCCTACCACCCAGCGTTCCCCAGGTCTCCCGATAGAAATGGTGTCTCACTTGAGTGGGAGTGCCAGTACTCGCTGACATAGGCAAGCGCGCCGCGTAGTTGCGATTACAATGCACTGGTGTCAAATACCGGACCTGGTCTTGCAATGAGACACTGTTGTAGGCCCGCATGACTCAGCCGGTCCATCTGGGACCACCTACACAAGTCGCCTGCACACATTTCTGGAAAGTGAGACGACCCGGAGGGAACTTGCATGGGCTAGGTAGGTGAACTTGTGTAGAGGCCAGTGCACGCCCAACGTTCACACACAGGATCTGCTGCAAAAGTCACTTTTCAGCTAAAAGTCACGCTTGTTCACGGCGATTCTGTGGTCAGGAAATGTTGAGCATCTACTGCCTCAACGCCAGAACCTCCCTGCCCAGCGTCCCCCCAGGTGTCTCCTGATCAGAAATGTGTGGAGGCCTCGCGTAGTGTCTAGATGGCACATGAACATGCCATGACAAAATGCAGGTGACCTTGCAAGCATGGTTTGAATAGGCAATTTTGAGCTTAGCCTTCACAACGTTTTGTGGATCCTTGCCTGTCGCTAGGTACTGGGCCTCCCACACAAGTGAGGCACCATTTTTATCGGGAGACCCTGGGAGAACGCTGGGTGGTAGGAAATTTGTGTGAGGCCAGTGATGCCACGCTTTCCCACACAAAATGTGTGAAAGAAGTGATTTTTTCAGCTAAAATTGAGGTTTGCAGGGATTCTGGGTGAAGCGTTGGGGGAGTCCACGCAGCTCCATACCTCCCTAAGCCCCGGTGTCTCCTTACTGCAGCCAACATGTGTGGCCTGGGGCAGAGTTTCCTCGGCATGGCCAGCTGAGCACCCAGGGGCCAAAAAACCCAGGCGACCCCCTTGCAAAGACCAGGTGGTTTTGCGAGAGGCATGCTGAGAGTCGCTCACCACGCTGTGGGCCCTTGCCTGTCGCGGTACTTGGGCCTCCCACACAAGTGAGGCACCATTTTTATCGGGAGACCTGGGGGAACGCTGGCAGAAATTTGTGTGTGAGGCCAGTGATCACTTTCCCACACAAAAATGTGTGAAAAAAGTGATTTTTTCAGCTAAAATGAGCTTTGTGTATTCTGGGTATGGAAACGCGCAAGATCCACGCAAGCCATACTTCCCTGGAAGCCTGGTGCTTCATTTTCATGAAAATGTGCTTGGTAGGTTTCCCAGGTGCCGGCAGAGCTAGGGTTCACAAACTGGCTAGCCAGGCACTTTGCCAAAAAAGGGTCATTTTTCACTGCGAAATTGAGGTGTGACCACGTTATGCTTTTGCGCCAAGCTTCTGTCGCAGGTACCAGGTCGACCCACACAAGTGAGGCTGCCATTTTTATCTGGCAGCAGGAGACCTTGGGGAACGCCGGGGTGGGTGGAGATTAGCTGTGTGAGCGCCAGCAGATGCCAGCACTTTCCCACCGCCAGAAATGTGGGGAAAATGTGCTTTTCAGCCTAAGGTGAGGTTTGCAGTGATTCTGGGTAACAGAACGCTGGGTGGGAGCCAGTCCAAGCCACCCCATCCTGAACTCCCTGGGTGTCTACTTTTCGAAATGTGTAGGTTTGCTGGGTTTCACCTGGTGGCCGCCAGAGCCACGGGTTCAAAACTACAGCTAGGCCCCCTTGCCGAGGCCAAGTGGTTTCGTGCAAGAGCCATTTGGAGTGTGTGCCTCACGTCAGTGCTATGCGCCCTTCCTGTCGCTAGTGCGCTAGGCCGACCCACGCAAGTGAGGCACCATTTTTCTCAGGAGTACCTTGGGAGACCGCGGGTGTGAGGAGATTTGTGTGAGGCCACGAGATTCCAGACACTTTTCCACCACAGAAATGTGGGGAAAATGTGTTTTTCGGACTAAAATTGAAGGTTTGCAAGGGATTCTGGGGTAACGGAAACAGCTGGTGAGGATCAACGCCAATGTCTACCCCATCCTGGATTCCCCAGGTTGTCCACTTTTGCAGAAATGTGTGGGTTTGCTGAGGTTCCCTCAGGTGGCCGCCCGAGGCCTGGGGCTCAAGACTACTGGCTAGGCACTTATGCAAAACGGGTCGTTTGTGTGCACGGCGCAATTGAGGTGTGCCTCCACGCGCGTTGTGAGCGCCGTTGCCACTGCTCCAGGCACTTGGGCCTATCTCACACAAGTGAGGCACCATTTTCTCCCGTGAGACCTGGGGCAACGCGGGGTGGTAGGAAATTTGTGTGTGAGGGCCACGCAGATGCCAGCACTTTCCCACACACAAGAATGTGTCGAAAAAAGTGATTTTCACTGCTGAAATTAGAGGTGTGACCGGGGATTCTGGGTGAGAGCTCGACTGGGGGATCCGTCGCAGAGCCACTACCGGCCTAAGGCCCCAGGTGTCTACAAGTCAGGTACCATGTGGCATCGCCTTGGCGGACTTCCCTGGATGGCACGCTGGGCGGTGGCGGGAAACCCAGGTGACCCCTGCGAAACCACGCAGATTCGCGAGGCCACTTGAGGTCGCACTCACAGGAATGTGGCCCTGGCCTAATCGCGGGTGCTTGGGCCTCCCACACCAAGTGAGGCACCATTTTATGCAGGCAGACCTGGGGAACCGCTGGGTGGTAACGGAAACCTGTGTGGGCCAGTGACAGTGCCACACTCACCCCACTGCAACTGGATGCCCCAGTGGTGTCTCAGCTAAAATTCGAGGATTTGCAGAGGATTGCTGGGTTTCCCTAGGAGAGCCGCAGAGGTGGGGATCCAACACTGACAGCTACGCACTACGCAACCAAAAGCCCCGGGTGTCTCACTGTTCGAGAATTGAGGTGTGACCACGCTGGCGTTGGCAGTCGTTTCCCGTCGCAGGCACTAGGCCGACCCACACAAGAGGTACCGTTTCTCTCATAAGGCTTCGGGGAAGGCGGTGTGTGGAATTTGTGGATCCACGCAGATTCCAGAACTTTCCACCACAGAAGGTCGGTTTTCGCTGCGCGAAGGCCATTGCAGGAGTACGCCTCAATACGCTTGTGCGCTTGCCCGTTGCCTGTCCGCAGGTGCACCAGGCCGACCCACACAAGTGAGGCCTCCATTTTATCTCCAGTAGGAGACCTTGGGGAACGCTGGGTGGGGGGAAATGCATGTGGGCCACGCGGATACTCCAGCACTTTTCCACCACAGAAATGTGGGGAAAATGTGGGTTTTTCAGACTAAAATTGAGGTTTTGCAGGTGATTCTAGGCACAGAAACTGGTGGGAGGTCCACGCCAAGCCCTACCTCACCCTGGAAACCCCGGAGTGTCTAGCTTTCAAAAATGTGTAGGTTTGCTAGGTTTCCCTAGAGTGCCGGCAGAGCGTAGGGTTCACAAACTACAGCTAGGCACTTTGCCAAAAAGGTCATTTTTCACTGCGAGGTTGAGGTGTGACCACGCTGCGCTTTTTGCGCTGTTTCTGTCGCAGGCACTAGGCCGACCCACACAAGTGAGGTACCATTTTTCTCGTAAGACTTTGGGGAACGCTGGTGGTGTGGAAATTTGTGGATCCACGCAGATTCCAGAACTTTCCACCACAGAAATGTGGGGAAATGTGGTTTTTTGGACAATTCTTTATGTTTGCAAGGGATTCTGGGTAACAGAACCTGGTGGGAGGCAGTCAAGTCACCCCATCCTGGATTCCCTGGGTTGTCTAGTTTTCAAAAATGTATAGGTTTGCTAGGTTTCTGGGTGCCGGCAGAGGTGGGTTCAAAAACTACAGCTAGGCACTTTGCAAGAGAAGGTCATTTTTCACTGCGAAATTGAGGTGTGACCACGTTGCGTTTTGCGCCGCTTTCCTGTCGCAGGCATCTAGGCCGACCCACACAAGTGAGGTACCATTTTTCTCAGAAGACTTTGGGAACGCGGGTGGGTGAATTGTGGATCCACGCAGATTCCAGAACTTTCCACCACAGAAATGTGGGGAAAATGTGGTTTTGATAATTTTTAGGTTTGCAAGGGATTCTGGGTAACAGAACCTGGTGGGAGGCAGTCCAGTCACTCCATCCTGGATTCCCCTGGGTGTCTAGTTTTCAAAATGTATAGGTTTGCTAGGTTTCCTAGGTGCCGGCAGAGCTAGGTTCAAAAACTGCCAGCTAGGCACTTTGCCAAAAAAGTGGTCATGTTTCACTGCGAAATTGGAGGTGTGACCACGCGGTGCTTTGCGCTCGCTTCCTGTCGCGGGCACTACAGCCGCCACTCCACACAAGTGAGGTACCATTTTTCTCAGAAGACTTTGGGGAACGCGGGGTGGGTGGAAATTTGCAGGATCCACGCAGATTCCAGAACTTTCCACCACAGAAATGTGTGGGGAAAATGTGGATTTCTTTGACAATTTTTTATGTTTGCAAGGGATCTGGGCAACAGAACCCGGTGGGGAGGGGCAGTCCAGTCAACCCCGCATCCTGGACTCCCCTGGGTGTCTCAGTTTTCAAAAATGTATAGGTTTGCTAGGTTTCTAGGTGCCGGCAGAGTGTAGGGTTCAAAACTACAGCTAGGCACTTTGCCAAAAAAGGGTCATTTTTCACTGCGAAATTGGAGGTGTGACACCACGCGGCGTTTTGCGCCGCTTTCCTGTCGCGAGGCACTCAGGCCGACTCCACACAAGTGAGTGCACCATTTTTCTCGAGAGGACTTTGGGGAACGCGGGTGGGTGGAAATTCTGTGGATCCACGCAGATCTCCAGAACTTTCCACCACAGAAATGTGGGGAAAATGTGGTTTTTTTGACAACCGTTTAGGTTTGCAAGGGATTCTGGGTAACAGAACCTGGTGGGAGGCAGTCCAGTCACCCCATCCTGGATTCCCCCTGGGTGTCTAGTTTTCAAAAATGTATAGGTTTGCTAGGTTTCCAAGGTGCCGGCAGAGCGTTAGGGTTCAAAAATCCAACAGCCAGGGCACTTTGCCGAAAAAGGGTCATGTTTCACTGCGAAATTGGAGGTGTGACTCACGCTTGGCGCTTGCGCTCGTTTCCTGTCGCAGGCACTCAGCCCGACCCCACAAGTGAGGCACCATTTTTCTCGGAAGACTTTGGGAACGCGGGTGGGTGGAAATTTGTGATCCACGCAGATTCCAGAACTTTCCACCACAGAAATGTGGGGAAAATGTGTTTTTTGACAATTTTTTATGTTTGCAAGGGATTCTGGCAACAGAACCTGGTGGGAGGCATCAAGTCACCCCATCCTGGACTTCCCTGGGTGTCTAGTTTTCCAAAATGTATAGGTTTGCTAGGTTTCCCTAGGTGCCGGCAGAGTTAGGGTTCAAAACTACAGCTAGGCACTTTGCCAAAAAAGGGTCATTTTTCACTGCGAAATTGAGGTGTGACCACGCGGCGCTTGCGCCGCTTCCGTCGCAGGCACTAGGCCGACCCACACAAGTGAGGTACTATTTTTCCTCGTAAGACTTTGGGAACGCGGGGTGGGTGGAAATTTGTGATCCAACAGACTCCAGAACTTCCACCACAGAAATGTGGGGAAAATGTGTTTTTTTTGACAATTTTTATGTTTGCAAGTGATTCTGGGTACAGAACCTGGGGAGCGCAGGTCAAGTCACCCCATCCTGGATTCCACTGGGTGTCTAGTTTTCAAAAATGTATAGGTTTGCCAGGTTTCCCTAGGTGCCGGCAGAGGTAGGGTTAAAAATCTCACAGCTAGCACTTTGCCAAAAAAGGGTCATGCTTTCACTGCGAAATTGACGGTGCTGACGTTGCGCTTTGTGCCGTTTCTGTCACAGGCACTAGGCCGACCTACACAAGTGAGGTACCATTTTTCGTAAGACTTTGGGGAACGCGGGTGGGTGGAAATTTGTGGATCCACGCAGATTCCAGAACTCTCCACCACAGAAATGTGAGTGAAAATGTGTTTTTTTGACAATTTTTAGTGTTTGTAAGGGATTCTGGGTAACAGAACCTGGTGGGAGGCAGAACCGAGCCACCCATCCTGGATTCCCCTGATGTCTAGTTTTCAAAATGTATAGGTTTGCTAGGTTTCCTAGGTGCCGGCAGAGGTAGGGTTCAAAACTACAGCTAGGCACTTTGCCAAAAAGGGTCATTTTTCACTGCGAAATTGAGGTGCGTGACCACGCTTGCGCTTTGCGCCGTTTCCTGCTCGCAGGCACTAGGCCGACCCACACAAGTGAGGTACCATTTTTCTCGAAGACCTTGGGAACGCTGGAGTGGGTGGAATTTTGTGATCCACGCAGATTTCAGAACTTTCCACCACAGAAATGTGGGGAAATGCTGTTTTTTTGGACAATTTTGAGGTTTGCAAGGATTCTGCAACAGAACCTGGTGGGAGGCAGTCCAGTCACCCCATCCTGGATTCCCCTGGGTGTCTAGTTTTCAAAAATGTATAGGTTTGCCAGGTTTCCCTAGGTGCCGGCAGAGCTAGGCTTCAAAACTCACAGCCAGGCACTTTGCCAAAAGGTCATGTTTCACTGCGAAATTGAGGTGTGACCACGCCGGCGTTTTGCGCTGCTTCTCTGTCGTAGGCACTAGGGCCGACCCCACACAAGTGAGGGTACCATTTTCTCGGAAGACTTTGGGGAACGCGGGTGGCGTGGAAATTTGTGATCCACGCAGATTCCAGAACTTTCCACCACAGAAATGTGGGGAAAATGTGGTTTTTTTGGACAATTTTTATGTTTGCAAGGGATTCTGGGTAACAGAACTGGTGGGGAGGCAGTCGCAGTCACCCCATCCTGGATTCCCTGGGTGTCTAGTTTTCAAAATGTATAGGTTTGCTAGGTTTCCTAGGTGCCGGCAGAGCTAGGGTTCAAAACTACAGCTAGCACTTTGCCAAAAGGGTCATTTTTCACTGCGAAATTGGAGGTGCTATCCACGCTGCGCTTTTGCGCCGCTTCCTGTCGCAGGCACTAGGCCCACCCACACAAGTGAGGTACCATTTTTCTCGTAAGACTTTGGGGAATCGCAGGCAGTGGAAATTTGTGCATCCACGCAGATTCCAGAACTTTCCACCACAGAAATGTGGGGAAAATGTGTTTTTTTGACAATTCCTTATGTTTGCAAGGATTCTGGGTAACAGAACCTGGTGGGAGGCAGTCAAGTCACCCTATCCTGGATTCCCTGGCGTCTAGTTTTCAAAAATGTATAGGCTTGCTAGGTTTCCCTAGGTGCCGGCAGAGCTAGGGTCTGCAATCCACGAGCTAGGCACTCTTGGCAAAAAAGGTCATTTTTTCACTGCGAAATTGAGGTGTGATCCACGTTGCGCTTTGCGCCGCTTCCTGTCGCAGGCACCAGGCCCACCCACACAAGCGGAGGTACCATTTTCCTCGTAAGACTTTGGGGAAGCGCGGGCGGGTGGAATTTGCGGATCCACGCAGATTCCAGAACTTTCCGACCACAGAAATGTAGGGAAAATGTGGTTTTTGACAATTTGCTTATGTTTGCAAGGGATTCTGGGTAATAGAACCTGGTGGGAGGCAGTCCAGTCACCCCATCCTGGACTCCCCTGGGTGTCTAGTTTTCAAAAATGTATAGGTTTCCAGGTTTCTAGGTGCCGGCAGAGCTAGGGTCAGAAAACTACAGCTAGGCACTTTGCCAAAAGGGTCATGTTTCACTGCGAAATTGAGGTGTACCACGCCACGCTTGGCGCCGTTTCCTGTCGCAGGCACTAGGCCCACCCACACAAGTGAGGTACCATTTTTCTCGTAAGACTTTGGGGAACGCGGGTGGGTGGGAATTTGTGATCCACGCAGATTCCAGAACTTTCCACCACAGAAATGTAGGGAAAATGTGGTTTCTTTTGACAATTTTTATGTTTGCAAGGATTCTGGGTAACAGAACCTGGTGGGAGGCACTCAAGTCACCCCATCCTGGATTCTCTGAGTGTCTAGTTTTCAAAAATGTATAGGTTTGCTAGGTTTCCCAGGTGCCGCGCAGAGCTAGGGTTCAGAACTACAGCCAGGCACCTTGCAAAAAAGGGTCATTTTTCACTGCGAAATTGAGGTGCACCACGCTGCGCTTTGGGCCGCTTCCTGTCGCAGGCACTAGGCCGACCCACACAAGTGAGGTCACCATTTTTCCTGAAGACTTTGGGAACGCGGGGTGGGTGAAATTTGTGGATCCACGCAGATCTCTAGAACTTTCCACCCACAGAAATGGGGAAAATGTGGTTTTTTGGACAATTTTTGAGGTTTGCAAGGATTCTGGGTAACAGAACCTGGTGGGAGGCAGTCCAGTCACCCCATCCTGGATTCCCTGGGTGTCTAGTTTTCAAAATGTATAGGTTTGCTAGGTTTCCTAGGTGCCGGCAGAGCTTAGGGTTGCAAAACTGCAGCTAGGCACTTTGCCAAAAGGGTCATGTTTCACTGCGAAATTGGAGGTGTGACCACGTCCAGTGCTTTGCGCCAGTTTCCTGTCGCAGGCACTAGGGCCGACCCACACAAGTGAGGTACCATTTTTCTCGGAAGACTTTGGGGAACGCGGTGGGGGGAAATTCTGTGGATCCATGCAGACTCCAGAACTTTCCACCACAGAAATGCGGGGAAAATGTGTTTTTTGACAATTTTCGATGTTTGCAAGGGATTCTGCAACAGAACCTCGTGGGAGGCAGTCAAGTCACCCCATCCTGGATTCCCTGGGTGTCTAGTTTTCAAAAATGCATAGGTTTGCTAGGTTTCCCTAGGTGCCAGCAGAGCTAGGGTTCAAAAACTCACTAGCTAGGCACTTTGCCAAAAAAGGGTCATTTTTCACTGCGTAATTGAGGTGGTGACCACGTGCGTGCTTGCGCCGCCGTCCTGTCGCAGGCACTCAGGGCCGACCCACACAAGGTGAGGCAATCTATTTTTCTGTAGCACTTTGGGAACGCGGGGTGGGGTGGAATTTTTGGGATCCACGCAGATTCCAGAACTTGTCCACCACAGAAATGTGGGGAAAATGTGTTTCTTTGGACAATTTTTATGTTTGCAAGGGATTCTGGGTAACAGAACCTGGTGGGAGCCAGTCAAGTCACCCCATCCTGGATTCCCCTGGGTGTCTAGTTTTCAAAAATGTATAGGTCTGCTAGGTTTCTAGGCGCCGGCAGAGCGTAGGGCTAAAAACTACAGCTAGGCACTTTGCCAAAAGCGGTCATTTTTCACTCGCGAAACTGAGGTGTGACCATCGCCGCGCTTGGCAACCGCTTTCCTGTCGCAGGCACTAGGCCCACCCACACAAGTGAGGCACCATTTTTCTCGTAAGACTTTGGGGAACGCGGGTGGGTGGAAATTTCGTGATCCACGCAGATTCCAGAACTTTCCACCACAGAAATGTGGGGGAAATGTGGCTTTTTGACAATTTTTTATGTTTGCAAGGACTCTGGGTAACAGAACCTGGTGGGAGGCAGTCAAGTCACCCCATCCTGGATTCCCTGGGTGTCTAGTTTTCAAAAATGCATAGGTTTGCTAGGTTTCCTAGGTGCCGCAGAGTTAGGGTTCAAAACTAGCAGCTAGGCACTTTGCCAAAAGGGTCATTTTCACTGCGAAATTGAGGTGTGACCACGCTTGGTGTTTTACGCCGTTTCTGTCGCAGGCATCTAGGCCTACCCACACAAGTGAGGTACCATTTTTCCGTAAGACTTTGGGGAACGCGGGGTGGGTGGAAATTTGTGGATCCACGCAGATTCCAGAACTATCCACCACAGAAATGTGGGGAAAATGTGTTTTTTGACAATTTTTTATGTTTGCAAGGGATTCTGGGTAACAGAACCTGGTGGGAGGCAGTCAAGTCACCCCATCCTGGATTCCCCTGGTTGTCTAGTTTTCAAAAATGTATAGGTTTGCTAGGTTTCCCTAGGTGCCGGCAGAGGTAGGGTTCAAAAACTACACCTAGGCACTTTGCAAAAAAAGGGTAATTTTTCATTGTGAAAATGTGGTACGTCAACGTTGCATTTTGAGCCATTTCCTGTTGTGGGCACAAGGGCTACCCACACAAGTGAGGTACCATTTTATCGGGAGACTTAGGGTAAC